>JAODAC010069190.1:7413-48768 GCA_027575185.1 Mimaenictus wilsoni | reverse complement strand
AATGGGTGCCCACCCCGAGGACTCGAACCTCGTCCGACTGCGTGGTAGGCCCAAGCTCTACCGACTGTGCTGCCCAGATGGGCTATATCTCCCGCTATATCTCTCTTCTTTCATATCCCGCCGAGAAAATCAATTTATCTTTATTAGTTCAGTCAAAAAATGCAATTACCTAAACGCAGAAATACCTTAAATTTAAAAACATCAATTTCAAATGATTCTTTAATTTATAGACGTTATAACTTTCTTATCAAATATCTGACGAATTTGAAATTCACATATTTCAAGTTGTAGGTCATCCTCTTTCTTTTCCCATCGAGAAAATGTAATTATCTCTTTTAGTTTAGCCAGAAAATGCAATTTTCTAAGAAATATCTTAAATTTCTGTAATATCTTAAATTTAGAAACGTGTATAATTCCAAAATTAAAACTTAAAAAAATGTGACTGTAAATCCGTAATTTTATTAATTATTAATGCATTTAATTGTTTTTCCATTTTACCCTCTGCGGAAAAGTTAAGTAATTAAAATATTCATTTATTTTCATTGTTGTTATAAAATATTTCCCTGATTTTCCATTGGCGGTTTGTTTTCTCATCAGCTATATATTAAATCTATAAATAATTGATATCCGAATAAATATTATATAAATTCATTTCGGTAAAATAACATAGGAATTACTATTTTTCATTTATATATTTATTGTACATAAACTATATAAACTGGGAAAATTATAGGTCATTAAAATATATTCTTATTTTTTTGTGTGAAAAACTGCATTGTTTTCATTCTTTCTACTTTACAATGATAATGTAAATATTCCAAAGGTAAACTTAATGACCTTATTAATAATTTAACAATTTATTTATAAAAGAGTGAGATTTATAGAAGAGTGTAGAAACATTTGAAATTGATGTTTTCAACTCTAAGACATTTCAGAGAAAATTGCATATTCCGCCTAAACTTATTAAGATAGTTAAATTTTCTCGACGGAGAAAAAAAGAGCATGAGTTACTGCTTAATAAAAGTGTATTAATCAATCAGTGAGATATATAACAAGAACATCACTTTGCCTCAAACTTGAAGAAACATTTGACATTCATGTTTCTAAGATGAAGATATTTTTTTAGAAAATTGCATTTACTGTCTAAACTAATAGAGATAATTATGTTATCTCGACGGGAAAAGAAAATAGATTAGTTGTTGCTCCATGAAAGTGTATTCACAAATCGGTTACATGTTTAATAAGAGCGCCTCTTCTCCGCAAATTTGAAAAAAGCATTTGACATTTATGATTGGAATTTTGAAGATATTTAACAAATTTCTTGGAAATTTGTACCTTTTCAGCATTTTAAAACTTTTTCAGCTCTCTCTTTTATAAGAAAATATTTTGTTTGTTGAATTGAATATTAATATTCATCAGGTAAAGCATAATTATTTAAATTTATTGATGAGTAAAACACTTTTTTCACAGTTCTACACAGTTCTAAATATACACAGTTCTACACAGTTCTAAATATAATTTATTTTTGTACAATGTACATTTCGGCTTTCGCCATCATCAGGTACTGAAGCCAGAAATTACAAAAAGCAGCTTAAATACAAAGAGATACAATGTTTTTGGTGAGTGGGGTGTTTATTGCAATGTCCGTGTGGTCGTTTATACTGTGTGGTCGTTGTAGAACTGTGAAAAAAGTGTTTTACTCATCAACAAATTTATTGAACATGTTCTATCAACAAGTGACAGAAGGCTCTTTCAAATATATCAAAAATGTGAACACCACAAGATTGTCTGTCGTTTACCCTAAGCTGAAGTTACAATTCGCGAAGTGCAATAACCATATACTCTTCAATCGCGAGTGCATACACAAACAAATAACCCCGAAATACATCTATAACAGTCCAACCGACCATACGGACATTGCAATAAACACCCCACTCAGCAAAAACATTGTACCTCTTAGGATTTAAGCTGCTTTTTGTAATTTCTAGCTTCAGTACCTGATAATGGCGAAAGCCGAAATGTACATTGTACAAAAATAAATTATATTTGTAGAACTGTGAAAAAATTCTTTTACTCATCAACAAATTTATTCAACATGTTCTATCAACAAGTGACAGAAGACTCCTTCAAATACATAATTATTTACTTATTGTAGAAACTATCCAGGTTTAATTCAAATAATGTCCATTAAACACATGAAACTAAAAAATAATTTAAAAAAACGCAATAATACCAATGTAAAGCAATCAATATGCAATCAATATATAACATCGATAATTCAATAATACATTTATTACAGTTGATAATAGAATCGCTATCGATTGAATATTCTAATTACATGAAAAATCAAACAGATAAATCAATGAAGTCAAATATTATCAGATTGTTAGTAAATGCAGTAAATAATTTACACTCATGAGGAGGCGTAGACGGCAAAGCAATGAATAAATTGTCAGCGATCGCAAACATATTGGCGTATAATTGAGGTACATTAGCTGGGTTCATTTGCACATCCTGGAGTGTGTTGATACGCCTGACCCATATTTGCAAAATGCAAACATCGTGATGGCGGTCGCTTCAATTTGTACGAGCATAAACCAATTGGAGAGAGTTGGAAACCAGAGAGAATTAGAAAGAAAGAATGGGATAAAGTTAAATTTAATATCGTTCCGTTGATAAAAAATGCAATTTTATTAAAAAATTTATTTTTCGAGAGATGTAACTGCTATCTTAAAAGTTTTACAAAAGTAGGAATTACCTTATTAGAATCAGCAACTCTTCCTCTTTTATTTCGTGTCGAGAAAATTGTTTTACTTTCATTAGTTTATCCGGAAAATGCGTTTTTTAAGGAAATATGATATATTTAAAGACCTCAGAACGTAAATTATTTCTTCGACTTTGAGAATCTGTAGCACCCCTATCAGAATTCTCACCGATTTATGAAAAATGTTAATCGAAGCAGGCATTTTTCATCTATCTTTTCCAGTCGAGAAAATAATATACATTTTCGTAGTTTGAGAAGAACATGCAATTTCCTGTGAAATACCGAAAATCTGGTAAAAATTTTAATTTCGAAGATTTCTTTAAATTTGCTGAACTATGGCGCTCTTATCAAAACCCTCATCAATTTTATGATAAACTAATTCAAAGCAGCAACTCATTCTCTTTCAGTTCCCGTTGAGGTAATAGTATTATCTTTATTAGTTTAGTCAGAAAATGAGATTTTATATTTTATATTTAACATTTATATTTTAATGTCTTTAACTTTGAGGACCTATAGCATCCGTATCAAAAATCTCACCAACTTGGGAATAATCACAATTGAAGCATTAACTATCCCCCTTTCAGTCACCGTTCTGAAAATTATACTAGCTTTATTAGTTTAGCCGGAAACTGCAATTCTCCAAAAAATTTCGAAATTTAATTGCAAATCTTTCTTCAATTTTTCGCTGTTGTAGCACCTTTATTAAAAACATCATCGGCTTGGAAATAAACTTAAATGCGCCAGCAACTCATCCTCTTTCTCTTACACTCGGAAAACGGTTGTTAACTTTATTGGGTTAGCCAGAAAATGTAATTTTCAAAAATGTCACTTTTCAAAAATCATTCAAAATTCAGGCAGTTCAATTCCTCGTTCAATTTCTTCAACAAACAAAGTTAAAAGAAAGCTAACAGATATATATTAGATCAGACTATCTGACATTAGTTTTAGCCTCGAAAAAAAAACATTTGCTAACCACTGAAATAATAAGATATCTTCACCAAATCCATGAAATAGTCATACACACGTCCACGTCCACAAGGAATAGTAATAATTCAATAATGCATAATACCACAGGTGCACCACTACAATCAAGTCACATTATACTGTCTGCTCTACATGATCATTATGAGAATCCTATAAAATCTTCATGACGTTTGACATTCATAGCGCTACTGACGTGGCCTGGGGTCAATATTTTCCGTTGTAGGGAATATCAAGAGTTATTTTCAAACTTAATTCAATTTCTCATTACTTTTTACATATTTTAGTTAAAATATATAAGGAGGACTAAGTAATTGTAACTTTAAATTGCTGTAATCATAATAATGGTAACCTTTTCGAAGTCCTTCAGAATACCCCAATCAATTTGCGTATCGCTTCTACTAACAATAAGTAACGCCAGCCAAGTGTCTGGCAATTTCCTTTCTATCCAAAAGGATAACTTCTAAGATAACAACAATGTAAACACAAGTGTTAAATGATAAACAAAAGTTTTAAATGGAAAAATAGCCCCGAATTAAAATATCTTCATTTACTTTTAAGTATTTGCGTTGGTGAAGACTTATATTTTTATCGTCTTTGAAGCACCTGCACCTGCTTTTATGAAAAGTCTCACAGATTTCTACATGACTTTCTTCGAGGCAGCAACTCATCTGTGTTCAGCGAGAAAATGCAATTTTTGAAAACACCTTTTCGGATATGATTAAAAAATAGTGAAAGCAGCAATTTATTAATTTTTAATATGGGTGGCGCCATCTATTAACTAATATACAAAGTGCAACGATATTAGAAATACAGATGCCTACCTGAGGATTTTATCAGAGCTTTGTAATAATACTATTATCCAAAAGATGGCGCTGCTTGATGTAGGTTCCGTCGCAAACGTGGAAAATAAGTTAAGTATTATGGTTTTCCCGAATTGCACGAAAAATTAAATTTTTTTCATTTTTAAATCCTTAAACTTTACGTCTTTGCATCTACAACTATCGTAAATTTGTTCGGAAGGCGCGAAGAGATAATTGGTATTGTAAACTGAATTATATTACGGTAAAAATAGTCTTTCTTGCATTTAAAAAGTTTTATTATTTATTTTCCTCTTTTAACAAAGTTCGATTCGTTCAATTACATTGTCTTATATTTATAGTTACCATTTTTAAACTGTTTAGTGACATTTTAAGGTGTAGCGAGGTATTGGTCTAGTGGTTTAGGTGTGTGCTTTCTGTTTGGGCGCGGCGGGTTCGGAGCTCGCCCGCGGGAATGAACTCTTTTTTCGAATTTTATTTTTAAACATACGTTTTAGCAAAATAGAATGGTCAAACCGCCGCTACGCGGCGGTAGCTCGTATTCCCGACGGGTCGGAATCATATGGTTCGCCGCTTCGCGGCGAACATCGGCCGACCCACGAGCTCCCAGTTTGCGGGAGGGAGTGGTCGGCGCAGCCGGGCATCGATCCTGCGACCCTCTTGTTGGTAGCCATCGACTCTACCACTGCGCCACTTTGGCGGCATACACCTGGTCGAAATTTTAAAGATTAAAATGTACACATTTTCATACTTATAGTTTACAATCTACAAAGTATAAGATTACAATATTTTTAAATGTGTACGAATTGAAATTTGTAACAAATGTAAAAAATAAAACTTCTTAAATGTCAGAAAGACTTAGTGTAATATAATTTATTTGTAACAGAGAGCCTATCATCCCCTCGACGGTTTTTTTGGTGAAGATGTTTTCCGTTCGAGGAAAAATGGTCTCCGAACAAGCTAAAAATATCAAATGAATCAGGATATCATTCTCTACGAGAAAATGTAAAAGCATCCTGAAAAAAGTTTAATAGTTTTCGAGAATCTCTGATACAAATTAATTCTATTACAATGAAAGTTTTTTCACCTTTTTCATTCAAAAAATGACAGATGGAAATTATTTCATTTTGAAAAAAAAACGTTAGTTTTAATCAGGTAATATATATTTTTACTTGGTACATCGCTCTCCATAAGCGTAACACGAACAAGGTCTGTAATTAAGTAAACATTCGAGTCAATAAAAAATATTACAAATCTAAATTGAATTTCTTAACATTTCCACACTTTTCGAGGTAAATAAAACATGTCTACCTACATAGTAAATATAAACACAGGAAACAACCAAAGAATAGAATATGATCATCCTAATAATAGTTTACAATATTCCACTGTAAATTTGCAAATATTTTCAGATTTTGCTCACTTTGAACGCTCAAAAAACTATCAACAGTTAAACAGTGTTTAAGAGAATATACTCTGCCTTGCTCCAGTGCAACGTGCACAAATTTCTAGTCGAAACCTCTTAAACTACGATAAATTTTAATCGTATCAGTTATATATAAGTACATTTGATTTCAATTTGTTACAAGTAAAATTATCACAAACCAAATGTTCCAAAGGACTTGTCTCACAATCAGTGTTAATAAAATACAAGTTTACCCGGGGGAACTCTTTGTTTCATAAGTACATATTTTGAACAAGTTTCTCTTTACTTACTTAAATACAATAACCGCAAAGCTAAGAAAACTTCTGTGTCCTGATAGTTTCATAATTTCACAAAATTTCCTTTCTTGACAAACAATTACGCTTGCTATAAACCAATGAAAATATCTATAGAGAATTTCTATTTCATACGGGATCTTGCAGTGTCGAAATTTCGATGGAAGTGATTCTCCTTTTCCCATTATAATGATACTATTAATAACATTGTTAAATATTAACAAATGATGCCTATTCTATGTCACAAAAATGACTGAAGGGGACGTTTTTGCCTGTTGCGAAAGTGAAAATTTCCCAAGCAGTTCTCATTTTACCAATCTCAATATAGAAGCCGTGATTCTCTATAGATATATTCTTTGCTATAAACTATATCGTTAAAAATATAAGTAGTATATAGTTATTTATCTCTTAGATACTATAACGATTATGTTTTGTATGTGGACCCATTATTTCTTCAAAATTTCTAGCTAAATTCTACAAGTTCCCATCTAATCATCAACAAAGAAAAATCGACTACACTTACAATTTGTTAATTGGCATCTGATTACATTGTTCATTACATGCTAAAAGTGTGTATGTATTGTAGTAGTCTTTCTCTATGTTTAGTCGAGGAAAATAACATCTTTTCGATTTTTGTTTTGTTCAAAGAATAAACATTGCACTTTGTTTAGGCACTTTGCTAAAACTCTCTTCCACAAGTCATTCACATACCCAGAAAAAACATACGTAATAAAATAATCTTTAAATCTAATAACAGTCTTCAGTGTGCTTTTCTTCGCAAATATGTATATACTTTGTATTAATTTGTTTTTTCTTTGTTTACCTACTTTTATATATCTCTGACCAGATAGTTTACCGAAAGTTTAATCGAAAGACATTTTGTCAAGATTTTGGTTTTTTTACATACAAAAAAAAACGCGATGAAAAACAATGGAGTTTCTTAAACAATGAATTTCGATGAAATGTCTTTCGAAGAAATGCACAAACCTCTTGCCAAATCGTTGAATACATTCCATTTGACTAGAAATATCTTTTGGCCTCAAGATATGCCTATCTAAACTAAATTTATTGAATTGATGGCGATGATTGTGATGTGGCGTTAAGTGTATGATTGGCATTTGTGTGAGCAAACGCATACTGAAACTGCCTGCCTTCGACGTGTCGCAGCGTATAATCCCACAGCTGTCGCATCTGCGTCTCGGATACATCCGATGGTCCATACAAATACCTCCGTTCGACGACCAAATTCTCCAAGTCTTTCATTTGCTTCTGATGCACAAAATAGTCGGAATTATCCGTGAGCGTGATATTCAATTTCTCGCGAATCACTCCGGTAATAAGCACATCGTCAATCCAGAAATACTTCGCCTTCTGCAACTCCGCATAAAGTCGGAATAAAACATCCGGCGTATACAGGACCGACCATCCTGGGCACATATCCGGATAGTAAGGTGGTCGAAATTCGGCGAATCGCACATGCCATTTCGAGCGATACGATCGATGCACGACGGCCTTCTCTCGAATATTGCAAAACAAAAGATCCTTCGCCCCATGCGGACTGAGTTCCTCATGCAAAAAATGCTGATACGATATCAGATTAACGAAAACATCGTCGTCTGTCTTCAGGATGTACTTTGCCGATGGACAATGATAGATTGCGTATTTGAACACCATCGCGTGTTTGTACGTAACATTCTTGTAAGAGTCGACGAAATTACCTTGAACAAAGTCCCCATACGTTTCATTCTCGATAATCAGCGCTTCCTGGAGTTTTTCGTTGCGAACACCGAGGAAGAATAGAATTACAACGTTATCCATGCGCTGCGCCCAGGTTTCTCGAATAATTCGCCTCCGTCGCGAATTTTCCGGCGCCGAATGTATCAGTATCAGTAAAAGTGGCGATGTCTCATTACACGAATTATTCATAATCGTAAATTGAAAGTTTTCAACATCCATCAATCGGGTGTAATCATCCGGTGGTAAAAGATGCATTGGATACTCAAACGTCACATTCGGATCGGTGATAAGATTGTTTACAAACGGACTCTCTTCGACGAGGTAGTCAGATGGTGGGCCAGGTCCGGTAATCAGTTGGTAAATCGACAGGAACAACAGCAGCGAAAAGCAGCAGAGAACCAGCGAGTTGGACCTCATCCTGCTGATGAAAATCTATGGCCTATAAAACAAAAAATTATATATGTAAATATGATCATATAAACAAAATGCAGACATGAGTGTATTCAATATATAAATGCGTAGGAAAAGAGCATAATCAAGTATACATAATAGCATTAATGAATATAAATAGATTAGTGGCATGTTACTAGCTTAATTTGAAACGATCCGGGTGGAAAATTGCTGCATACGCACAGAAAGTATGCGCAGACCACATTGCTGGTTAGTTGATAATCGATTGCCAACTGTTGCTTCCAAAAGTTGGGAAACTCATGTTCTAGAAACGTAAGTACATTGAAAATTGGCCTAGTTTTGATGCAAGTGTGAATAATATTCCTCACAATTGAAATAATTATTATTTATCGTGAAATTTATAAATATTCGTGATTACAAAAAATAAAATGAAATATTAAAGAAGCATGTTGGTAATAAATAAAATAAATAAATAAATAATAAATAATAATTAAATTAATCTCTTTTTGAATATAGAACAATGACATTTAGCAAAGCAATGTTATGAATGTTGATACAAAAAGTGTCAATTGTCAATTTCATTATATCATTTTTTTTCATGCACTTATTCGCAGATAGATCTCATAAGTTATATCTTATCTTATAGAGTGGATCTTATAGACATACCTTATAGAGCGGATCGCGTTTATTCAGAAAATGTCATAAAATACGGGGATCGATTAAGTCGTTCTCAAGGTATCTTGAACAATATCCAGTTTGAAATACAATTTGGGACTAATTTTTTGACTATCCCCTATAGTTCATATAGTTTCCACGGTATAGGCGTCCAAAGTTGAGACTTCAAAATTTTTCAAAATCTTGAGTCCACTTTAACTCCAATTTAACACAGTTTCCACCCTAATAATTAGATTTATAACTGCCTCCCATTCCACCTAATTTGGTTATCGCTCAATCGACTAAGCTTAAGTCGCTACGATTATTAATTTCCAAGATATAGTGTTTTAAAGAAAAAAATGAGATTTTGATGAAAAATCTGTGGTGCAGTTTTTGGCAATTTGATATATCAAAAATTACTCCAACCGTTCTGCCATCAATAATGGAGTCGAAAATAATAATTAGATAATGCTGAATCGGTTAATACTAAGTTTAAGAAACTACCATGATTAATTTTCAAAATATCTTTAAAACCCTTTTAAAGAAAAAGTGTTTTAAACGAGAATAAAAATAGTTCATTAAACTTAACACTTTTCCTCGTTGTTTAACTATTACCTGAATAGATTTTCACATCCACATTCAACATTTATAAAATATACAAACAAATTACAAAATGTACCAAAAGCCCCATAAATTCAACATAAATAAAGTGTAATCCATTTCCCTAGGTGACTCATATAAAAATGCAGCTAGAAATTATCAAATTGCACTCCCATCAACCCACACTTCCATAAAACTGTTCATATCTATCTGACTATCTATCTATAAAATATTTCCCTAAGCATTTTTATAATCAATCACACTAATTGCATATAATATTAATATGTTCCACAAATAGGAATTCCAATAACCGAACCGAATTGCTATTTACACCGATAAGAACTATATTCGAATTTGTTGATAGTCAACTTACATGTAAACAAAAATGCGTTAATTGGTATACCCCAGTTTGGAAATGTGCACTATTCACAATGCGAATAATGCTGTTGCTGTGGTGAACGTTTAAGGACACATGTGCAAATAATTCCTATTCACCGTTCGCGTTGCTGTTGGGGATCCCAAAATAAACTTCCACTGACGCGACAAGCGCTGACTTTTTCCGCCTTGAGACCCAGCACGTTGCAATGCTGACGCCAACGCGTCGCAACACCGGCGAGACATACCCAACGGAAACGGGGGGAAAAATTACTATCAAATATGATAGTCACAAGTCGCGACCGTCTGAACCGATCGTGTCACATGACTGTAAGGTTATTATTACATGAGCCTGCAAGCAATCACCGATTGTGATCGACATCAGTTCATATTAGTGTTTTTTTTTTGTTATAACGTGAGCTTGGGATATCTTTTTTGATATCTTTAATTGTACTAATTGTTCAAATTATATAAATGTTGAACTAATTAGAAGAAAATAAAATAGAAATGTTTACTTAATGTTTATGTGTATACTAACGAAATTATAATATGTATAATACCAAAATAGGTTATACATATCATTAATTGAAAAAGAAAATAATTATGCCCCGACCGGCATATTTTTAGAGTTAACTAATTGAACAGTTGTTCTTTTTAGGGAATTCATTTATCGTTCATTGCATGCTCTTGTTTACTGTTATTTACATATAGTTTTAACTGTGATAATCCAATTATATAGCGAATTTTTCGTGATATTCTGCAGTTTGTCCTTTTTTGCAGTATTGTTCATGGTAATTTATCATTCATTTCGCTCTCCTCTATTGTGTTTGTTGTTTCATTAGATTTTGTTTATTCTTCCAATTAATATGGTTAGTTTGTTCGTTGTTAGTTTAAATTCAGACGTAACCGACTATTTCTATTGTTTTATTGAAAATTTGTTTTTATGTTTAAGTTCGCAGACTAAATTGTCTCGTAGAACACAGTTTTAAAGGCTAAGTTTGCGAATATTGACAGTATTAGATAATTTTTCTTTGATTAGAAATCTTTAGATTAAGAATCTGTAGGCTGTCACTAAGTGTGACAATATTATGTATGTTTCTTGATTTCATACAATTTTTGTGTTTATTCGTATGGAGAATTTCTTCATTATTAGTTTATTAAAATGACGCCAATGTATATATTTTATTTATAAATTTGTTTGAATGTTAAAACATGAAAAACGTATGGTCTCTTTCCGGTTTTTTTTATTTTTAGTTTTATCAAATTCAATTTGATCTATTTTGGGAATGTTTCGGTGATTTACTGAAGTTATATTATTTTTGAGTAAATTCATATCTTGTTTTTGTGATTACAGTCTTTGAGTCCCTACTATGGCAAATCACAATTTAACTTTAAGAAATTTAAAAGTTTTTACCAATTTTAAGAATGTAAGCGAACAATTACATGGTAAAAACATTTTCCTATTCATTGAATGTTATTTTCATTAGCAAAATATCATTTCACCCACTTAAAGATGAGAATATCATCTTAAAAAAATGTATATATTTTAATGGGTATCAACCCTAAGGTTTTTCCACCGTGTTTGTACATACATATTTGTATATTTACAATTTGTGTTGTTTTTTGTTGTATAGTAGTAGTTGTGTGTTGAATGTTGGGTGTTAAATGTTTTTAGTGTTGTAAGTGTTTGTGGTAAGTTGTGGGTGAATAAAACCCGCTGGATTGCCCACCTCGGGGAATCGAACTCCATACCCCTACGTGGTAAGCGGAGACGCTACCACTAGGCTACCCAGGTGGGCAATAATATCTTATAAAGTCAATAATTATCAAATTCTACAAAAATTATTCTTATTCAAAATTACCCTACTCTTTTATTTGGTCAATTTCATCGTTGTTGTGGTATAAATAACTTTGTCTAGGTGTGTTTAACGAAGTTTTAACGTCTCTGACGCACCAAAGTCGAATGAATAATTGCCTTATTATTGGTTGATACTAAGTTATTAATTAGCTGCTGTCACATTACCTGAGAGCGAGCCTATCAGTGAGGCGCGCACCCCCGGTGGCGATGTGCGCGGGGGTTACATTCAAGGGTGCTAGGCTAATATACGATATTCCAACCATCACACGTCTATTGATTGTACTTATGTTTCACATTGTTCCAATTCTCCACTTCTCTAGTTTGTATTCCCGAGTAAGTGAGCCGTGTGTGAGCGAGGCAACTCACTCTATTATTACGTTCTCTCGTTTGGAGCGATTAAACATTTACGAGTAAGAAAAGGCAGCTGATGATTGATGAGAGACGGTCGGAGAAACAACCGCCTCCCACCAATCGGTAAATGGCTTGGGTAGGTGTCATTAAATTGACTTTAACATACTTTTTACATCAGTGTGTTCGATCTGGAAAGAGAAGTTATGAGTGGCAATGCGAATTTATTGGCTATTGGTTTTTGCGCGCGGAATATTTAACTTTGGCTCGGCTTGTGTAAACCCAGGTGTAGAAGGCCATAACTAGTTATTGTGTCATGTTTGATACACATTCACTTATTTGAAGATAAACATTTTTATTTGTCACGTTTTTGTTGTGTTTGAGGAGAAAGTCTTAGGTAAACATTTTTGGTTTTAGATTATTGTTCGTGTTTATTAGTTTTATATTCGGATTAATTTAGGACGCAAAGGTTAGCAACTGACAAAATAAAAGAGAAGGGTAATTTTAAATATATTTGTTGAATTTGATACTTATTGACTTAATATTATGTTATTCTCATCTTTAAGTGGGTGAAATGATATATTGTTAATGAATATAATATTCAAAGAATAGGAAAATGTTGAATAAAACAATGGAAATAGCAGCATACCTATGAACTTAAACTAACAACGAACTAAGTTAATTAAGAATAAACAGTAAAATCTAATGAAACCAACGAGCACAATAGAGGAGAAATAAATGATAAATTACCATGAAAAATACTGTAAAAAAGGACAAACTTCAGAAAATAACGAAAAATTGGCAATATAATTGGATTATCTCAGTTAAAACTACATGTAAACAAGAGCATGCAATGAACGATAAATGAATTCCCTAAAAAGAACAACTATTTAGTTAGTTAACCCCAAAAATAGGTTTGTCAGTAAAACATTAATGTTGGAAACAATTTTTTTTTTGATAAAAACGTCAAATAAACGCAAAGATGTGGTTTTTTAAGCTACCAGAAATAAACGAATGAACATTATTCCAATGAATCAACAAGAAATTCCCAAGAAACTACTAAATAAATTTGTTAAAACCAAAGAAGGTCTAAATCCTTAATATTCTCAAACTGAACCTACAAAAGTTTGTCATACCAGAAGAAATTTTACTTTTCAAACTTTAAAATAAAAACAAAGTTATGAATAAAATAATGAGCATAGTCGCATAGTATTTAAACTAACAACGAGGAAACTAACTTTAACATATGATAAATTTATGAATAAAAATAAATGAAGTTGACGCATTAATGCGTTTTTTTTTAACTAGCAACAAACAAATGAACCACGTTAACGAAGAATAAACATCAAAAGTGAATTAACACCAATATAAATAACAAAACAGAACCAAAGTTTCCCGAAAAAACGCGATGATATTGAAATTGGCAGAAAACAGAACAAAAATAGGCTTATCAATTAAACGTCAACTCTAAAAACACATTTGTCGATAAAAAACTTAAAATAGACCCAAAGACGTGGTTTTAAATCATCAATCAATCATTTAAAAGTCAACTAAACGAATCAACGAGAATATCAACAGAAGCAAGCAACCACTCCAAACATTGTTTCTATAACAATACATAGAAAATGAATAAACTAATAAAATTAAATGGAATGGAATTAAATAAGAATACAACTTACTCATAATAAATAAAATAAACGGCCATATCGAAACAAATCAGTCTTGCTTCCTGTATAGGAGCCGACGCGACCCGGAGACGCCCATTGCCGTCGATTGTAATCACCCGACTGTCCCGGCTCCCGCGAGACGACTAACAGGTGTTTAATGAATTTCGCTCGACTTGTGAATTCAAACATCACGTGCGCAAATACGCCGACCGAACGTGCCCGACCCCAAAGATCGCCATCGAAAGAATGAAAAGTACACTTACTACGTAACAACGCTACCAATTTTCCCATTTAATCTTGTACGTTTATCAGAAAATGCGTTCGAGCATTACGTACGTACATACCAAAACGTAATTAAATGATAAACACATTTACGACCTTCACTATCAACTTTTTTAAATGTTAAAAGTGCTTAAGTCAGCTTAAATGCTTTAAATGTTGCGAGCGTATTTTTGACCTGAATTTAAACATTCATGCTTAACTCTACAAATAATATACTTTAATTTAATGTAAACAATCGTATAAACAGATGAAATTGAAATTTACGTGGAATTTAAGTGAAAATCACTTAATTTCCAAGAAAACGTTTGAATTACATGAAATTTTTTTCAGGAAAAATGGAAATACTTGTAAAATAATGTGAGATGTATGGAAAACAATAAAATAAAGAGTTGGAAGTCATTTATGATTAAAAATCAAAAGAAAAAGAATCTTAGAACTTATTTCTAGAAAGAAAACAACTGTTTGCAGCTTCCATTAGAAGTTTTCGCGTTATTTTTGTTTTCCTACTTGTATATTATGAAAACTTATAGAGATATGTTTGAATTTCATGAACATTTTTGAGGAAAAAATAGAAATGCTTTTAAAATGATATAAGATGTATGAAAAACAATAAAATAGAGTTGGAAGTTAATTATGATTAAGAATCAAAAGAAAAAGAATCTCAAAATATATTTCTAGAAATATCACAACTTTTTGGAGCTTTCTCTAGAAGTTTTCGCAATATTTTTGGTTTCCTACTTATATATTATGAAAATAGATAGAGCAATTTTTAAATTTCATGAAAATGTTTGAGGAAAAAATAGAAATACTTGTAAAATAATATAAGATGTACGTAAAACAATAAAATAAAGAGTTGGAAGTCATTTATGATTAAAAAACAAAAGAAAAAGAATCTTAAAAAAATTTTCTAGAAATAAAACAACTTTTTGAAGCTTCCATTAGAAGTTTTCGCGTTGTTTTCCTACTTGTATATTATGAAAACTGATAGAGAAATGTTTGAATTTCATGAACATTTCATGAAAAAATAGAAATACTTATAAGTAGTTGAGTTGAGTAAGAGTTGGAAGTCATTTATGATTAAAAATCAAAAGCAAAAGAACCTCTGAATATATTTCTAGAAATTTTACAATTTTTTGAAGCTTTCACTAGAAGTTTTCCCAATTTTTACTTTTTTGACGTATATAAATAAATCTATCCCAACCAGGTTACTCTTACAAGAGTTTCTTATAATACTTAAAAGCTCTAGGACATTTTTATATGAAAAATCTATAATTTCTAGGTTAGGGATGCTGGAATGTACACCCTATTCCAGCATCCCTATGCCCTTATGCAATATTTAGGTTAACTTCAAGCCGGTAAGACGTGAACTCTTTATTATACTCTTAAAAAAAAACGTAGCGAATTGCGACTTACGTTTTTGTTTGACGATGTTAATCCTTTCGAGCAATATTCACGAAAATGCGAAGCATCTTCACGAAAAGCACCACACCACGCTGACGGGCGTGTTGGCGCCACATCGATGTCGGGATGCTGGGGATCACCACAGAACTCGCCTCGGCAGTGTTTCTCTCTCTCGAAATATCGATCCGGATGCTGGATGCTGCACTGGGCCAACTTCCACAACCACTTTTCGTCGCACGATCTTTGGATTGGGATAAATTCGCAGTTTTAAAACAAAAACAAACAAAAAAGTCAACTCACCCAAAAATTGAATCGTCCTGGTGGCTACTTGCTACTACGACTTGATTACCTATCAACAATTGTTTCCTAGATGTATAAAACTTATGCATCAAACGTATGTCTGTGATTGTTTTCCGTAAGCGTAGGCGGTAAAAATTTCGCGAAAACGAACCAATTCAACCTTGTGAATGTAATTCTGTAACAGTTCTCAACTGTATACAATAAGTGTTGTAATCTGTGGGTTCAACTCACGCGAAGCTGGGTCGTTGGACGCTGTTGTAACGTGAAACGGCTTGTTGTAACTTCGAGCGACCTGAACGATTTGAAGATCTTGGAATCCAACGGTTTCTTTACCGCCGATGGCGCTGAAGACATGACGTGACAACATGGCAACGTCGCTTCATCAAAACTTTTCCTTTTTTGACAAATAAATTTAAATATTAAAGGGTTGTTTTGTAGTTATTCGTTGAATGGTAGTCTAGGAAACGTTATATTTATAATCTACTATTCGTGACCACAAAATAGACAGATAGCGTTATCTATCTTTGAATCAACACGAACATGCAAAATATGCACTAGATAAATTATGCTGTTATTCAATGCTGTCCAATGCTGTTCTTTCGATTTAACGTTTTTACGGCCTTTATTTTCGGTGTTATTACCTTATTATCAATATACGTACATCGATTTCTTTTCATAAATTCCTTTTTATGGCCTTTCTTTCATATTTCTGACAGAAATGGAAAAAAAAGTACGATTCAATAAGAGTTTGCAATAGAACTAGTTTTATCTGATTGAATAATTTATTAATATGATGAATATTTTACATTTATTGAATTTATATGATACGGAGAAATGTATTTTATAAGGAAATATGAATTATTTCTGCCGCAAGGTAGGAGGTAATTAGAAAATGTATATATGAAATATTTTGAAGATGTGAATGGTGGCGCAATCTATATTGAAGTAGTGAAATTTTGTATATCTTTACATTCTAATAATGGTGTAGAATACTTTACACATGAGTAAACAAATAAAGAACATTAAATAATGTGATTATTATTAACTGCCTTAAAGTTATTATGCCTTTTTTACTAAAAAAAACGAATTACAATCATTTTAGATATTTTGGAAACTGCGCCATCTTTATGGAAAAAGGCAAACTAAATTCGTTTCCATAGCAACGTATTCAAACAAAAACAAAGCGTGCGTTGCTAACAAACAAAACAATGACTATAATTCAAACTAGGCATACAAATTCTGTATTCAGTTTTTGAGCACACGAAATAAACAAGAAGTAGTAATTCTGTATTCAAAGTACAAAGAAGTAAGATTTTTGAAAGTACCATAATAAATGAGATAACGAATAACAACGAGAAAAAGAAGGTATAACTGTTATACGAATAATAGAAGTAAAAATATTAATATTGTTATAAAAGGTTTTAGGAAAAATGGCGAAGTTTGATCTAGACGACCCTTTGGGAGATCTACTCTCTGATGGAAGTGACGATAGTTTCTTCGACAATCCTAAATCAGCCAAGCGCCCATCAACCCAATCGAAGAGTCCCGAGAAGAAATCAGTGACTGATTTGTTCGGATTAGGTGACACTACCCCCAAACCTGCAGAGCGTTCAAAAGCCAATGTCGAAGATGATTGGCTGGGTTTAGACACGAAGAAGTCAGGTAAACCTCCATCACCACTTGCGAAATCTATCCGAGAAAAGCCAGTCAAGAAAATTAGTTTTGAAGACGATGACGATATCTTGGGGAATCTAGGATTGGACAGTAAAAATAAATCTGAACCCAAACTTGATACGAAAACATCAGAGGCTAAGAAGTCTTCCTTGATGGAAAGTATTCTAGGATCTAAAGCTAAAGAGAAAGAGGATAAGAAGTTTCTGTCTTTGGATGATTTACTACAGGAAAGTAAAGCTAAGAAACAAGATATGCCTCCGACTGTAACACAATCAGCGTCTCAATTAACAACGGATAAGTCTAGTTTTATGTCTATGGAAAGTGGTTCACGAGAAGGAAGAAGAGGAAGGCCTAGAACTGCAAATGTTGCTGATCCTTTGGGTTTGCTTCAGAATAAATTGGAAGGGGATAGTGAAGTTAAGGCTACGCCTGTACCTAGACGACGTGAGCCAACTCCTCCTACCGAGTATAGAGAAGGTAAGGATATACCTACTGAGGTTATACTTCCCCCATCAGCAAGTAAAAGTAGCGGAGATGTTCCTGATTGGTTGGGCGGCACTCAAGTTCTTCCAGCGACGAAATCATCCATTCCCACTCCAAACAAGGTAGATCATGTTCCGGTAAGTCAACAGCTTTCTGTTTCAAAAGAAGATGGAGGTATGTCCCTGGACAATTTACTAACCCAACAAAAATTAGCTTCAAGTCATATTGAATACCAAAATACGGCTATTGCTCTACAGCAACAAGAATCCCAACTACTTATGGCTCTACAACTTAAGAAGTACGAAGACAATATGGGAGACCTCCAAAAGAAGCAGCAAGAAGTTCTGATGCGACAAGAACAACAGTTTAATACACTTCTCGACAAACAGTTTGCAAAGCAACAAATTATGGAAAATAATATGCGTTTACAACAAGAGCGTATTAATAATCATATACAGTTGTTGATTTCCCAACCTGGGGTCACCTCGGCTGCTGATAGATCTTCAGGAGAAGATCTTTCAAAATTAGAGGAAGCCAAAAAGTCTTCCAATGAAGAAATGGTCAAGCACTATGAAGATATTATAGTTGCCTTGAAGCAACGTCAACATGAAGAGGTCTTCTTATTGGAAGAAAGCTATAAGAAGCAAATATCTACTCTGGAACAGTCTATGGAGTCGGTGGAGAATCATCTCAAGATGGAGTTGGATTCGATGGTGCTGAAAAATCGGGAAAAGGTCGAATCGCTTGAGGAGGACTACAAGAAGGAGATTGTGAAATACCAGAAGAAGATTGAGGAGTTGCATCAGTTGCACGAGGTTGAAATGAGGCAAATGCGAGAAAATAATAACAGAGTGGTTGAGGAAGTTAAATATGAATATAATACGATTATTGAGAATTTGAAGTCTTCTAAGAACTTAGAGCACTCTGTTTTGGGGGATGCCCAAGCGTATGGTGAGAAGTTAGATGCGAGTTTGAGATTGTTGGATGTTAACAGTCGATCTATTTTGGATATCCGGGAGAAGGTTCATGGAGAGTATAGTGTGCTATCGCAAGCTCGGGAGGAAAATGTAAAGGCTAAGGAGTATGAAATTCAAGGTTAGTGGTAATTTGACGTTGTTAGAGAATGTACCTTTAGTGGTACTCATAAATTTCGAAGCTCTGAGAGGGTTTATCAAGTATGTGTAAATATATAACCAAGGGACAGAATGCAGGACTTAAACTGGGGTATACCAATAGTGGTACATTGCATAAATCAATTTAAACTAGTAAATATTATTTGTATTTTCGAATGGTAGATCCTCCATTAAATGTCACTATGGAGGCGCGAGTGCCGGTTGATTATGAGTAATAGAGTGTTGATGATATATACACTGCTTATTACAAAAGATATACGAAACGTTTACAAACACACAACAAAGAATACAGTATAATTGCGAAGTAGTGGAAGAGATGTTGACGGTACGAAAGCAGCAGACTAAATCCTGTGACGAGGAAAAGAAAATACATTGCAGCCTCGGGTGTAGAAAAAGATCGGTCCAGGTAGAAAATATTGGCGAGTCAAAGAAGAACATACAATAGTTAGTTTGGGTTGGCTTAGGACGAACATTTGGTTTGTGAGACTTTTGGAAAAACAGATGTGGGAATAGAGATATAGAAAAGTAGTTTAAGAAATGTAAATACTAAGCATGCCAAATAATAGCAAATAATAACATACCAAAATGTGATGGGAAACGCCATATCACTATGGCAAAAGAAAATCCCTCATTAAATATCCTGTACTCAAAAACCATAGGTATCTGACATTGATGTACTAAAAAATATATTGTAGGTGCTGATGATCTCTTTTTCAGAAATGCGCAAAGCCTTAGAAAAAGCAAGAGAAATGGCCGATCAAGAAAGAGCACAACTTATGTCTTTGGTGAAGAATTTAGAGGTTAAACTAGCTGAGCATAGCCATAATTCCAGGGAAGAACGTCTAGCACTCCAACAAGCTGCTGCCACTCTTTCAGCACGTTCGGGAGCTTTGGATCGTGAAGCTGACTTTAATCGACAATCCTTAGAACGCGAGAGACAACAATTACAGGTTAGTACCCATTTTTATCCTTAAACTTTTAACATTCAACCTTAAAAATTGCAAAACTTTAAACCTTAAACATTTAACCACTTACTATTTCAGATACTACGTGAGACAATCCTAGCCGAACAAGAAAAAACAATGCAGGAACTCACCGAAGAAAAACTGCAGCTGCATTCAGAGAAAGTTCGCGTTGAGACTGCTTCGAAACTTGCCACAAACTACGATGCGTTGCGGGCTAAAGCTGAGGTGGATGCAGCAATACAGGTGGCAAAGGAAGCTACGGAGTTGACTGATAAAGAGAGGGGGAATCTAATGAGGCAAGTGCGTGAGGTTGAGGCTCTCAAGAGGACGTTGCAGGATCGGGAATCGCGGTTGAAGCATCGCGAACGTGATTTGGAAGTTGCCATGGAGCAGAGCAATCGCAAGAATCTGCTCGGGGAGAAGGCACTTGAGGATGCACGTATGCTGCATGTGGACTATAATGAGAAGTTGAGGGAGATTCGGGCGCAGATTGCGTCGATGAACATGCGCGAACGTAAGCTGGCTGAAGATAAGATTGCGATTTCGAGGGAGCGGCTAGCGCTGTACTCTAATGCCAGGCAGATTCGAAAATGTGGATTG
Source organism: Mimaenictus wilsoni (assembly GCA_027575185.1). Classification (NCBI taxonomy): domain Eukaryota; kingdom Metazoa; phylum Arthropoda; class Insecta; order Coleoptera; family Staphylinidae; genus Mimaenictus; species Mimaenictus wilsoni. The sequence continues at coordinate 27,995 of JAODAC010069190.1, read as the reverse complement.
TGTGCTGTTGAAAACAATCAAGTTGTTGATGATCAGGAGAGTGTTCTCTCGGAAGCGGTTGAGCATGATTTGCCTAGATTTATTAGTGTAAGTTTCACTTATTTTTTTTATTTTTTTTAGTGTTTCATTTGTTGTTTATTTCTGTAGGTTAGTGATGCTGATATGTTTCGACTTCAGTTGCAAATGAGTGAAGAGCAATTGACTGCTAATCAGATTGATGATAAGCTTAATGTTTTAAGATAATATTTTTATAAAACACTTTTGAAAAGTGTCGATATCAAAAAAATTTAATGTAAGTATCGAACAATTTTTGGTTATAAAAATATCTATCAAAATATCAATATTTGGAGCTATTTCAAACTATCGATAAATTGTTCGCTTGATTTTGTTGCTTGTTTGTATTAAAATTATGGAAACTTGAAGTCCTAAAAATCGACATTTTGAAACTATTGAATATTGAAGTGACCGATAATTCGATAATTATCGGATGTTGTTGATAAGTATACATACCAAGATATCAAATATAAGTATCGAGACTTTTTGGCGAGAATATGCATATGGAAGTATCGATATTTATTAATATTGCGATTATCGACGAACGTTTTTGGCGCCATTTATTCCCGGTAAGCTTAAGGGTATTGGTTTAAGGGGATCATCACACTGCCAACTTCGGCTTTGTGCTTCTATGCCTATTTTTGGCTGACACTTACAAGGAGATGAAGCAACTCGGAGAAACAACCGATCTAATTTTACTATATGAATCAGACAGAGGAAACCACGAAGCGACACGACGACGACAGTCAGACGAACGTCTAAGCCGTGCTTAGAAAACTCCTACCGCTGTTGCCTGGTCATACATTGCGAGCATTACATGCTCGTTGTACAATATGCTATAAAACAAGCCGCTAATACGAACTTACACCATCTATTAACAACTTTTCAAAGTTTGTTTAAACCAACGTACTAAGACTATTGAAAAACAAAACATCGATACTTTCGAGAAGTATCATATCGAAAACATCGGTAAATAACAAAAAAAAAGATACTAATCCACACCAATGTTCGACTAACCTATTAATAATAAACAATAATTAATAATAAAACATCATCTTAAAATCGATGATAAACATATTATATTAAGACAGTATTTCGCATTTTGACAAATTTTATAATATAAATAAATCATTTCTTCAAATAAACAGCACAATTTCCACATCAGGCGTAGAAAATTTTAAGATATTTCGAATAAAAACGTTTCGCAACTACAACGACTTCGCCCCCCAACCGCAATCGTAGTCGGTCGCTTTTTAAATACAGAAAACCAACGCAACGGTGGTGGGGGTGAGTCTAGAGTCCGCCAAAACACGCTATTATAAATAAGCTATATGAATAATGAATATTTGCAAGACAATAATGATGAACGTACAAACAGTATTTACACGATTTTAGGCGCCTCTCATTTACGCAGCATTCACACTAGCAACAATCAGTAAACTCAAATTTAAATTTAGATAAAATGTTTGTAAACTGTTGCGAAACGTCGCTTACGATTAAAATATAGGCCGATCTACTACTGTGCCCAATATGCCAATATGTATGTATACAGGCTATTATGGTATAAATTACAACTTATGCTTAAATATAGATAGATATATAGATATGAACAATTACAGTAATTAACGATAAAATTCTTCACGTAGGCAACATGTAACAGAAAAAAAACCGCAAATGGCTTGAGCGAACTTGCTTGCACTGTTTTCCAACTGATTCGACGCAATGATTCATTGCAGTGGATGAATGATTACGCCACAATTGTTGATTCAACCCGACGCTATTTCCATTGCCTTTGCAATCGTTTCGCGTGTCGTTAATCGACTACAGGTTATACATACCGAGTATAACATACACATTAATGCAAACACGTTGGCATGATCATGCTCCTGGCTCTTTAGCATCAACTATAATAAAATATATCCAGTGATCACAGCATCTAATCACAAAATGGACGGACCCATTGAGCTACTAACGATTTCTAATAACTTTTCATATAGAATCCCTCTTCGTACCTTTTCGTTTCCTCCGAAATTTCGGACAAAATTGAAAAACTTTGCTCTTCGTGAAAATTTACAACGCTCATTCGTTCTTTTCATCTTAATTGGCTAGTATTTATGTTAATTTACGATAATTATTATGTCTTCACGTTTCGTTTCTTCGATTTTTCATTTTTAAGAGTGGCAGCTCCTCGCTTTAAGAGTTCTTAAGTATTTTTGTAGATTTACCGCACTGTGTATTCAAATAAAAATTGTCTATTAATAATAGTAGTTTCAAGTTTCCTCAGACAGATCTTCGATTCACTTCGAGGATTTGCGGACACTTTTCGACAATGTTCAGCAGGATGCCGTCGATGTAACTGCGCAGCTGCGTGTTGACATCTTGTTGTTCTTTTAGGGCCTGCTGCATCTACAAAATTAATTTTTTTTGGTTTATACAGCAAGTCGGATTGATAATTTTAGCAAGCAAAAACAGGACATGCGCGTGCATTTCTTGGGGAATTTATTGAATAGTTGTTTTTATGTAGGAGTGTGTATGCACAAGTTTGTAGGTGTGTGTGTGTGTGCTTTAGAGTGAGTGTGTAAGTTTCGTGTAAATAGGTGTGAGAGTATTATGCTTGTGTGTGTACTTTAAAGTGAGTGTGTAAAAGTTTCGTGTAAATGGGTGTGAGAGTATTATGCTTGTATGTGTGTGTGTGTGTGTGTGTGTGTGTGCTTTAGAGTGAGTGTGTAAAAGTTTCGTGTAACTGGGTGTGAGAGTATTATGCTTGTGTGTGTGTGTGTGTGTGTGTGTGTTTGCATGTACGCATTTGTTTATATATACAAGTATGTCTACATACATGCAAATTCATGTTTCTGTGAGTATGCCTTAATATACCAATAAATATCGAACAGAATTATCGATAATTAATGATATCAATACCTATTGATAGCTTAATAAACTTGTAGTGAATTCATCTTCCGAAAAGCAAAACATTCAAACAACTACAACAAATTTCCTCTTTTTATCATCAACCCAAAACCCACCCAGGTGTAGTAATACGAATATATACATGCTTTTCAAGTTTGTGCAACTGTAATAATATAAACAAATTGATGATAAGTGCTGTTAGCAAACGTGCGTACCTTAGCTAAAGCATCATCGCCTCCGTGATAATCGCACTAAAATCAAAGAAAAAACATGTAAAAAAAGCCACCGACGACGACTTTTTTCGTGCTACACCAGAACATTGTTATGAGAATATGAACACATTTCGAGCATGTTTGCAATGAGCATTTTCGCGAATATGCATAATCATAGCCCTATAGTAATTATGATTTTTCGTAGAACTGAAAAGTGTTGATAGTAGTATTTACCTCATCCTGAGTCATCTCATCCAATTCGGCCGCCAAACTCATGTGAGCCGTCAACTTCCGACCTTGCTCAACGCCGACGTGTAGAATGCTCGCCTGCAGCTCGTCGTTGTTGTCCTGCAGCTGCTGATTGAGTTCCCGCAGTGCGGCCATCTCGTCGTGCAGTTCCTCGAGGCGCAACTGCTCCGGCGACGTGGTCGGCAGGGCGGGCGTGCGGACTTCCGCTCGTAGACGCTCCACTTCGCGCGACAGCTCATCGATGAGCTGGTTCTGCGCTTCGTTCGCCTTCGTCAGTCTTCTCTCCTGTTCCTTATATTTATGTTCGTCCTCCTTGAAATGGGAGATCTCCTGCCGAAGGTCCAGCACTTGATCGGTGAGTTCCTTGCGCTCGTTTTCGAGCTTTTCGAGGCGGATGCGCTGCCGTTGCGCTTCGTCTCGGTGAGTATTCGCTTCCGTTTCCGCCGCATGCTGGCGAATGCTCGAGTTTTCGAGTTGGAGCACTTTTTCGCGGTCCAAACGTGCGATCAGTTCTTTCGTTCTACGTTGTTCATCCTAAAAGAAATCGATATTATTTTATAAAAATCGATATTATTATATAAAAATCAATATAAGTATGTCTTTATTAAATTTAGGTGACTGATTTTTCTTGAAATCTCTTTAGGTGATTTGCACAATAAAAAAATAAAATATTTATATTTGCAATAGGAAAACATAAAACAAACGTACGTGAATTCTTTCATCTGCTCGCAATTCAGCATCGCGTAGTTGCTCCTCCAGCATGATAACCCTGGCCTGCAGGGCAGCATTATCAGCCTTGGCACGCGTATATCGCTCATCGTTGTGCGTCGCCGAATCCTGCAGGACGCCCATTTGTTGTTGCAATAATTGGACCTGTTGAAATTAAATTTTAATAGTTTTAGTTTGTGGTCAATGTGGTACACATATTTATAAATATGATTGCAACTTAATGTCATAATTTTTCATTGAAAGGTTGATAAGTTCCTTTAGAAATAGTTTGTGTGTGTGTGTGTGTGTGCGTGTGTGTGTGTGTGTGTGTGTGTGTGCGTATGTGTATGTATGTGTATGTGTGTGTGTGTGTGCGTATGTGTATGTATGTATGTATGTGTATGTATGTATGTGTATGTATGTATGTGTATGTATGTATGTGTATGTATGTGTATGTATGTATATATGTATGTGTGTATGCATGTTTATGTATATATGCATGTGTATGAATGTATGTGTGTGTATGCATGTGTATGAATGTATGTGTGTATATGCATGTGTATGAATGTGTGTGTGTGTGTATGCATGTGTATATAAATGTGTATGTGTGTATGTATATGTGTGTATGTGTATGTGTGTATGTATATGTGTGTATGTATATGTGTGTATGTATGTGTATGTATATGTGTGTATGTATGTGGGTGTGTGAAGTGTGTAGCTGTGTGTGAAGTGTGAAGGTGTGTGTGAAGTGTGAAGGTGTGTATGAAGTGTGAAGGGGTGTGTGAAGTGTGTAGGTGTGTGTGAAGTATGTAGGTGTATGCGTAGAAATATATACACATTTTAGAAAGTTAAAACAAAAATATTAATATTCGAATAAAATAACCTAATATGTTATTCCAAAATAATGCCATCACCTACGTTTTCTTTCAATTCGTATTTTTTTCAATTCAAACGAATTTTCGGTTTCAAAAACCTCAATACCAAAAAACTTTACACAAGTACACAGAGCACATGTACGAATATTTACTTTACGATTGACGTCAAACACATTACTCTTCATCCGATGCGAATAAAGTCCAGGTGGCTTAAGTAATCCCTGCGGCACAACGTCCTGCGACGGCCCCACAAACTCAAACTGCCCCTCCCACATATCGTAATCCAAATCGGGCGTTTTCGCCCCACTTCCGTCCTCGTCGCCGACGCGGCCGCCACCCTCGTACGTTGCTTCCGGCTCATCCGGCTCGTCCTCCAGCTCCGAATCGCGAAACTCATCCTCGCCGTCACTCATCGCGAAAAAGCGTGGCATAAATAAATGAATTCCTCGATGAACGAATCACAACACAACACTCAAACCATTTGACACTCACATTCAATCAAACAGTCGCATTGTATTGGCTCGGTATGCTCATGCGAATAGTGATAATACCGATAACCTTAGACGTTTTTAAAATCGAGATGAACGATCGGTAAAATGTTTATTTCATGACTTATTACACGGTTTCTATTTGCGTGCCTGAACAACACTGTTTGGCACCGGCCTGCAAACTGTTCCAAGACTGAATTCAGTTTTAAGAGGTGGTTTTATTGGATGAAACACGTATTTTTAGAGGTTTTACTCATAGTTTTAGGACGTTTTCAGGCGAAAAATAACGAAGATAAGTCGAATTTTATTAAATGATGACTTCATAAAGGTGTGTTTACGTGTTCAAGTGTTTACGAAGGGATTTAAATGATTTATACTCGTTTTTTACATGTTTCAACGTGTTTATAGTGTTTCAAACATTTCATACATTTAGAAAAAAAACTATAGTTTTCACACACTTCTTTGTATATTTCAAACACTTATTTACATGTTAAAGCACATTTTATACTTTTATCTCCACTTTTCTATGGTTTCTACACGATTTAAGGCTCTTTCCTGTCCTTTTTACATACTTTTAGATGAAACACTTTTCTTAAGAGGTTTTGCTCAAAGTTTCAGGAAGTTTTCCGTCGAAAAATAAGGCAAATAAGTCGAATTTTATTAAAGGATGACTTCATAAAAGTTTGTCATGTGTTTACGAAGGGATTTAAGTCATTTATACTCGTTTTTAAACTTTTTTTGAATATTTAAATGTTTTTCATAGGTTTCAATCAGTTTTTACATGATTCAAACGCATTTATAATGTATAAACACATCTTTCAAACATTTTTAATGTCTTTTTTTTTCTAACACTATTTATACCTTTCAAACGCTTCTTTATATTTTTCAAACACTTACATACATGTTAAAGCATATTTTACACTTTTATGACCACTGTTCTATGGTTTCCACATGCTTTAAACACGCTGTCCTTTTTACATATTTTCAGATAGATGAAACACGTTTTTTGAGAGGATTTCCTCAAAGTTTCAGAAAGTTTTCCGTCGAAAAATAACGAATTTTATTAAATGATGATTTCCTTAAGGTTTGTCATGTGTTTACGAAGGGATTTAAGTCATTAGCACACTTTTTTAAACATTTTTTGGAGGTTTAAAACGTTTTTCATATGTTTAAAACGTTTCAAACCGTTTTTAACAAGTTTCAAGCAGTTTTTCACATGTTTCAATCAATTTTTAAGTTGTTTCCATTAGTTTTTACATGTTTCATACGTTTTTTTTAAGTTTACAAGCACTTTTTATATCTTTAAATCACATTTTTACATGTTTAAAATACTGTTAACATGCCCAAAGCACTCTTTTTACATGTTTAAAACACTTTTTAAATATCCTAACACACGTTTTACATATAATTCTCAACTTTTTGAAGGTTTCAACACTCTTTTAAACACATTTCGGCCTTTTAAATCGAATTTATCACTTTAAAAACATCCCCCAAGGTGTTTTTCTTCAAAAATAATTCACAAAAACAATAATTAGAAAATTGTTATGAAAAACCGCGCCTCACTAGCTCAATCAAGCATCTACATTGCGACTGACTGCTCCCGGCTCGCCCAATCTCAACAATTCGACCCGATAAATATGTGTAATGTGTGCGAGTGCGTGCATATGTGTACATGTGGTGCGGTGACGTCAGAATTTTCTAACATAAGCATAGTGCGCTCATTCAACTTGACTTGGCTCTGGCTCTGATAGGCGATGACTGCGTTTTTATCAAACGCACTACGAGTACTCGTACAGTTGGTTGCGATAACTACATCCGATTAAAAACTCTAGTTTCCCTATTTTTCGCCGTTTTTAATGATAAACCAACCACTGAAAAAAAATTGGTGTAATAAACGGACGTCTACAAACACTCTCAACGTGTCTGCAAGTGATTATAAACATTAAATGGTTGATGATAATTCATCAGAACTTGCTTTGAATTAGTTGCTAGTGTTTGAATCTGTTTTTTTTTTAAGTAAGATATCCTAGACAACAAACTGTATAGTGTATTATAAATAACTTGTATGCATCGTGAACATCTTCCGGTGAGTGAAGTGCAATGAAGAAGACAGGAAGTTGATGTCTTTCTTTTGTTTTTTTTCTCTTCGGGTGAATACTTTGAATATTAATTCGATTTATGAAGTTGAAATAGAAAAAAAAGTATGTAAACCTGTGATAGAGGCACAAATAGCAATGGCAGTTGTTGTTCATAAACAACTTCATTGAATGTTCCACCAGGAGATACATGAAATACCATAGCACATTCTGATATAAAAGGCAATTGATTTCGCATTTCGTTTCTTCCTTTATTATTATTCATGTTAATGTCAGATGTTTTACGATCCGCGAACGATGGTGGTGAGATTTAGAAGGTTCACATCAGCGCCACCTGTGTTTTCAAGTTCTAACTCAATTTTTAATAATAATTTTCTATAATAATAAATATATTTTCATGGCTATCGACCTTTCAGCTCTTTCTTTCCGCCGTTCATGTTTATTTATCCGTACATTGTAAAACTATCTTTTGCTTGACAGTCGTCTGATTAACCGTATCAAGATTAACCATGGGCGGATTGATCGTCAGTGTATTAATCAACCTAGGATTAATTATCAGTAGCAAATTTAGTGGTACTTGTTAACCGTCATCGTATTACATGTGTGTGAATTAACCGTGAGCAGCGTATCGGGTTCTGATTATCCGTCGTCGGTTTAGCCGTGTTCGGATGAACCAATTTGAAAATTGAACGTCTCCGTGTTCGGGTTAACCGTCAACGGAGTAATTGCGTCTTGGTTAAACGTCATCGCATTAATTGTGTCTGGATTAACAGGGCTCAGATTTAATATATCCGGATTAACCGTCAGCAGATTATCTGGGTTCTGATTAACCGTGTTCGGATTGTCCGTCGTCGGATTAGCCGTGTTCGGATGAACCAATTTAAGATTTGAAGGTCTCAAATCTGCAGCCATTGATTTGAAACCTTCAAATCTTAAAAAAAATCAAGAAAAAAGCGCCATCTATATTCCGACGGTCGAAATTTAATATTTTGAATATTGCATTTAGTTCACTACACTTTTCACAGCAGCGTCATCTATGTTTCAATTTTCTAACTGGAACACTTTACAAATAGTTTTCAGTTGGTTTTTATCACAAATTACATCGAAAAATGGCAAATTATCCTAAAGTATCAACGGATTGAACCAATAAACACACTTCTAAGACAATTCTTTTATTAATGATACCAATATATTCGTTTGAATTGAAAACAAGCGAAAAAAAAACAACATAAAGCAAAATGTTTTGCAAATGTTGTTTAAAGATAATTGTAAAAAACTCCAGTATTTTAAAGAAAATATTTAAAAAATGCAAAAAAATACCTTATGATTTAAATCAAGAACATCTTCCTCCAACGACGCATCCGAATACATGTCATCCGCTGTATCACAATTGCTGCTGCGCCCCGATGAGTTGAAGCTGGAGCTGCGATAAAGTTGGCTGTAAAAATTATGCCGCCATTGTTTGAAAGGACGAAGGACCAGTAAGTACAAGGCGATAAAATTATTTCACACAAACACCAAATAAACCGTTAAAAAAGAGGATAGAAAGCAGTTTGTTAGGTTAATAGAAACGTAGTACATTCAAAGAAAATGTGTATTTTAAAGAAGTTTTAAATATCATTAAATGTTAGAAATGTTAAAAAGTTAGTAGCCAAAAAGATAAAGCAATAAAAGAAATGGCTTACCTTGCTAAAGCGCTAGTTGTAATTTGTTGTTGTCGTTTTCCAGCACTATAAAAATAAAGTTATTTAGATGTTAGAGTTTTCCTGTTTTCCTTTTTATAACGTTTTACACTTTTGCAGTTGGTCTTTTGCAAATATAGGTTTATACTGTCGCATATTCGCATGCCAACTAAACCTGGCGAAACGCCGAACCACTCTACGCACACGCAATGAAAGTTTCTGCGATTTTCGCTTTTTTAATCTCGCCGGCTCATCGCATCGGTGCGTGGTATAAATTGCAGCTACATTGCAATTGCACATTGAAATCAGCGTTCTGTATGCGAACGGAGCTCACTATTGTTAGTTGTAGCTCTGATGCTGTAATATTGTGATATTACTGATATTAGGATTGTGATGTTTTGCGTAAAACCCGGTAGATTTTAGAGATGAATATGTAAAAAATGGCGTGTTGTTTTGCCTTGTTGGTTGCCTACTTTAGCATTTTAACAGCTGAGCATTTTTTTAGAGTTTCGGTGAAGATATTCGTTTATTTTAAGACCGAATTTACAAGACAGAAGTTTGTCAAATTCGTACTGGTATGATTAATTGTAAATTTTAAAAATATCCAGGTTTTATCGATTCTATAGATTTTTCTCAATCATGTACGCAAAATCAAGAAACAATTACAAGGAAGTCGAGGTATTTAAATATCTGGACTTTCAATTCAAATCTAAAGTAAAAGGGGTGTATGGAAAGAGCATGTAAGATGAGCGCAAGTGAGGGCAAGGTGTGCATGGGGTAGGGTGAAAGGGAAATAGGGGTAAGCTATGGATGGGAAACTGGGAGATTGCAGTGAGATTGTGGGATGCCTGTGTGAGGCCGATATTATTATATGGCCTGGAAGTGTAGGGGATAGATGAATGGGAGCTCCTGGAGCACGAACAGACCCGGTTCCTGAAGGACCTCATGGGCCTGGAGTGGCCAACTCCGGGGTATGTAGTGCTTCAGGAAGCAGGGAGGTTAAGAGTTAAGTGGGATGCGTTTGCGAGAGTTGTGCGTTATGAGAGATTGGTGCGAATGGGGAGGCAAAGGCTGGTTAGGAATGTGTGGATATGGTGTACGAGCTGTGGAAACTATGCAAGGGCAGCGCGGAGAAGGCGAGCGTCCGAGTCGGTGGGGCTCTCAGAGGTGGTGGTGCGGTTGTTGTGGGAGGAAGGTATTTCGGTCGAGAGGATGGTGCGCGGGAGAGGAAGAGAAGTGGAGGAGCAGGAGAGGCAGACAAAAATCCGGCAGAGCACATACAACCCTACTTTTCAGAGGGTGCAAATGCTAGGGAGAAGACCGGAGTACTTTGCGTCGACGGAAATGCCCAGGAAGGAAAAGTCACGCTAGCGAGGGCGAGATGTTGGTCAGAGGAGAGGGGCCGGAACGTATGGATAGGGCTCGACTATATAATATGCGTACTCTGTGATAAGGGTATCGACTCCTGGGAGCACTTGCCAGGGGACTGTGCGGAGGTCAAGGATAAATGGTCTATGTGGGCAGGGACGGGAAGGAGGACAGTAAAGGACTGGCTGGAAGGAATCAGGAGAAGGAGTGGAATACCTAGGCATGTTGATTGAAGCGAGAAAGAGGAGGAAGAGGAGGGGGAGAACAAAGCAGTGTTAAAGTTTATATTTTGACTTTGTTTTATAATTTTGTACATAGTTATTGTTATTATAATGTTTATGTTTAGGGGCTACGAAGAGGGCAATATTGTGAAGGGAAAATGCCAAAAAAGATTTTCATATATACTTGCGATCCAACTTTGCACAGTTTTCTAAATAAAATTATCGAAAACACTGACCTTTATCACTATATATGAATGAGTATTATGAAAAAATAACTAATACGAATCAAAATATGTAGTTCATTAGTTATTTAACTCGAAATCAATAAATTTAAACTATGAAACAAAGTATGCAGAAAACAGTGTCTATGAAAAAAATCAAAAAGAAAGCGCCATCTATATTTCGACGGTCGAAATTTAATGCTTTGAATATTGCATTTGAATCAGTTTGCAGTGTCAATAATTGGCCACAAAATAGCAGAAATATCTCATAAATTAACACATATCTGAGGAATTCATAGGTAATAATTGAAGTATTGTGTTGAAGTTCTAATTTTTGTGCCTAAAATAAGTCATACTAAAGTTTGACTAACTTAAACTGTAAATTGTAGAACACTTTATCTTAAATAGAATATTAAACATGTATGGTGGGTTGCATATATTAATGTAGAACAAAAATGCTAAAATTCCAAATAAAAATTGAAAGTACAATTTTAAAATCATAAATAATTAATTATGTTTAATTAAACACATTTTAGAACATATATAATTCATACTATGTTGGAAAATGTCAATTAAATCTGAAAACTTAATAGGTATTGGGTTGCCTACGTTATTACCCTATATTTCGTAAAATAATCTTACAAATTCAAATTTATGACTAATATTTTAAATATCTAATACTCAAATTAAATCTACAAGCCGCCAACTGACAATTGCAATGTTTTTCAAATTCCAAAATGTGAGTTATAGACTTAAAAGAGGAGGGTCACACTGCGTCCGCTGGAATTTTAATGAAAATTGGTAGTCATGTAGAATAGGCCTAACAACAATGCCTGTTAAAGCGAGACGACGCACTATCCAGGCATTATCCTTTAAAAGGAGTTTGAAAATATGCATTTTGGAAGTCTTATTAATGGGGAAATAAACTTTACTTTATAAAGTTTACCTATCCCTCTTGCGTTTTAAGATACCATCAATCCAATGATCCTTATAACCGTTGTTGCGCGTTGTGGTTTTTATAGTATTTAATTCGTTATTAAAGTGTTGATCGGAAAGGGATATCGAGATCAGCCTATGTACTAATGAATTGATAGCCGCCAGTTTTATAGGAATCGGGTGGAAGGAAGAGAACAGTATGATACTATCCGTGGCTGTGGGTTTCCTATAAATATCAAAATTTAAACTACCTATAGATTTTATTATAGTAATATCTAGAAAGTTTAGTTTATTGTCAAGTTCTTTTTCAATGATGATGGCGAAAGCCGAAATGTACAATGTACAGAAATAAATTATATTTGTAGAACTGTGAAAAAATAGTGTTTTACTCATCAACAAATTTATTCAACATGTTCTATCAACAAGTGACAGAAGACTCTTTCAAATAAGATATATAAACTTGATATTTTTAAACTCCTTTTAAGAGATAATGCCTGGATAGTGCGTCGTCTCACTTTAACAGGCATTGTTGTTAGGCCTATTCTACATGTCTACCAACTTTCATTAAAATCCTAGCGGACACAGTGTCACCCTCCCCTTGTTAGAAAACATGAAATCTGAAAAACTATGTGGAAAACATTCTTAAAAGCGAAAAAAAGAAACGATTTCCAACTATTAACAACGCCTTCCTGCAATAAATTTTACATATTCAACCTATGGTATGAATAATTATTATTCATTTTTTATTGAAGAAAAACTGAGCTGGAAAACAGTTAGAATACCTAGAATTTCCAGTCAATGACTGGCAAAACCTCCGGCACGCGCTGGTATTTCGCAATTTATAGCAATTCCATCCAAGCACATTTAATTTCATATAAATTACGCACGAAAGCGCAGTATATGCTTGACTAGCCACAGCAACAGCAGGATAATATGCTTGCGAAAGTTTCGAATTTAATTGCGAGACGGGCGAAATTTGCGGTGAAATGCGGTGCAGTAAAGAACATCGATAAAAGTAGCATCAAATGCTAAATAAAAATGTTTCACTACTTACTGTCGAAATGATCCCCATCGACGATTTGGAAGATTTTCGGAATGATTGCTCTGCGTTCGACGCAAACTCGTGCGCAACCAGGTGTGCCGATTAATGGCGGCATTGTTGGACGGACTACGGATGCCATCACTGCAATAATAACAATAATAATAGTTTATTTATGCTCGAGCACGACTGACTTTCAATAGAATACCAACCAAATGCATAGGTTAATTCTCTATTTAGGTGCTATTCAATTTGGTTCGTTTCATTTCATTGGAATAAATTGTTGAATTGTTGTCTATTTCATTGTTACTTTACGAATTTGAAGAGTTAATATTAAAGTATTCGTGTATTTAACTATATATTTTTATATAATATCATTTTCAAGAATAATTTAAACCAATTATTAAAGTTCTTTGTAAAATTTTAGATGATACAAGAATTTCAATCACTAAATTTTTGCAAATATCAAGTTGCGTACGCTCCAGCGTCCCTAATTTTTATCGTAAACGAAAAATCAAAACGTTTTTAGAAAGTTTATTAAATTATCTTGAATATGACGTCGCATTTTGAAGAAAACGATAAAAAATGCATGTTTCTATACAGTTTTAAATTTAAACTCCATTTTTTTCGTATAAAACAAAGAATTAAAAATACGAAAAAAATATAAATATATACTATTGCCAAAAACTATTGACGTCATATTCTAGAGAATATAATTATCTATAAAATCAGACGTCAATCAACACAATCGGTTCAGTAGAATTTTTTTAATCACGTATACAAAATCAAAAAAGTTGTTGCGAGAAAATCGTTTTATATTAATTACTCATTATCAGCTGCGTACACTCTAGCGGCCTTAATTTTCATCGTAATTGGAAAACCAAAACGTTTTTAGATAAATTATTAAATTATGTTGAATATGACGTTGAGTATTTTGAAGAAATCGATAAAAATTGCTCGGTTCTATTTAGTTTTAAAGTTAAACTGCATTTTTTCGTATAAAAATTAGAAATAAAAATACAAAAAAAATAGAAATATACACTTTTTCAAAAAACAATATACGTCATATTCTAGATAATTTAATTGTCAATAAATTGAGCCGTCATTTAGCAAAATCGGTTCAGTAGAATTTTCTCAATCGTGTACACAAAACAAAAAAACGTGGCTTGAAGAAAAACGCGTTTAAAGTTGAACAAACATGTTTTAATAATCTTTATGAGCTATAACTTCGCAAATAGTGCAGATATCGATTTGAAATTTAGAATGATTATTCTTGAATATTACAGCTTGAGATTAAGACTACTTATACAAAATTTCATTAAAATATATTGACCCGTTTGGCCTGGACAAAAACCCGTGACACCTAATTTTGAACATTTGTAGCATTTCAAAGATTGTGTCAGCTTATTTTAAATGGAAATTGTTTATAATGTGAGTGAGTTATAATGTGAATGTTTTTTCATAGATGGCTAGGTTAACCACTTGTGTAACTGTGAAATATGCTTGAAAAATGTAAAATTTTCTATTTTTAAATGAAATAAACAATGGCAACTTTATAGGCAACTTTAGATACTTCAAACGTTTTCTGAAGTTCTTAGAAATTATTATACTGTCTCAGAAACTTATTTAACAACGAATTCTAGCCGTTTGTTAATTTCTAAAGATGTTTTGAGCATTTTGCATGAAGTTTTCAAGAGTTTTTTCGAAGAGTAATTTCCAAAAACTTTCTTTTTAAGTAGATTTACAGCTACTGCATATTTTATGATAATTTAACAAGCAATAAATCCTTGTAAATCATTGGAATTATCTTGAGCATTGAACAACGCGGACATTAACAAGCTTTAATTGCATACAATTGCTAATTATATATAATTACTCTATGCTGGTAAAGTACTTATAATTAATTGGAAGTAATTGAAATTAATTTAATTGAAATTGTGTTATTACTCTTATGCTTTTTTATACTTTTTTTAAGAGAAATATATATTTAAAGAAGATGTCCATAGTATGCAAATACAAAAATCTCGACAACAAAAAGCGAAGTAAGAAAAAGCAAGAAAGTGGAATGGCAAAAGACAATCGCAGTTTCCGCATCAGCTGCACAAACAAAAACAACGCTACAAAACCAACCCAAGAGATGTTGCAGACTGCGAATAACGAAGAGAATTGCTAATAAACTTTGTTTTTGTCTCTTGTGATTTATGGTGTTTCTGCCAGTATTTTCGCATGGACAGAAAAGCTTGGGAAATCGGCATGTTTAACGCGTCGCACAGTGTCCAATTTTGCTGCTTTTTTTGCGCGTCAAAAGCCCATTCGGTTCGGTCGAAAAAAACGGAGACGTTTTAAGGCTATTTTTTTCGACCGAACCGACTATATTTGATAAATTATGCATTTTTAAACTATTATTCATAATTTTGGTGAAATCAATTTGGTATTTCATCCCTTTCGTCCCTGAATATAGGTAAAAAAATATATTTTAAGGCGCGGAATATATTTATATACAACTATAGATCTCACACCACTATGTGATAGAAAAGGTTGCAGAATAATAATAAAAAAACAACTATAGAATGTTTTCGCGCTCCATTTTTTTTAACCTTTAGGGAGGAGGTGGCGAAGCGGTACGCATGTGTACCAATAAGGTATTTCATTTCATTTCATTTTTAAAGGCCAAAAAAATACATGTCTAATAAAAGGCTAAAATATCTAAAAAAGGCTAAAAAGTGTCTAAATGTACCTGAGAATGTTGAAAAATATATTTAAAAAACGAGTTTACAGTTGTTTGCAAACGTGTAAAAGTGTTTAAATTTCTCGGCCCGCCCGGGTGGCTTTAGTGGGTAACACCTTGGCGTATCACGCCAGCGGACGAGGTTCGAGTCCTCGGGGCGGGCACCACATAGTGTGATTATTATTCACACACCACTTCACACATTCACATATAAAAACCCTTACATGTATAAATTTTAAACAAAAACAAACAGCAAAAAATAAATAGTACATATCAAAGTCGGAAAGACCCATAGAGGTCGATAGACATTAAAATATGTGATATTATTATTATCTCGAAACGACGTCTGAAAATGTCTAAAAGTGACTAAAAATATCTAAAATCGTCTAGAACTGTAGAAAATGTATAAAAATTATAAAACTGTTTAATATTTTGTCTAAAATTGCCTTGATGTGTTTAAAAATATCCAAATATTTAAATATGTCTAACAACATCTAACAAATGTATAAATAAATTATACCAAAAAATAAACTATTATTCATAATTTTCGTGAAATCAATTTGGTACTTCATGGTTTTAACCCTTTCTTCCCTGAATATAGGTAAAAACAAAAAAAATATTTTAAGGCGCGGAATATATTTATATACAACTATTCATCTCACACTACTATGTGGTAGAAAAGGTTGCAGAATAATAATAAAAAAACAACTATAGAATATGTTTTCGCGCCCCATTTTTTTTTTTACCTTTAGGGAGGGGGTGGCGAAGCGGTACGCATGTGTACCAATAAGGTATTTCATTTCATTTCTAAAGGCCAAAAAAATAAATGTCTAATAAAAGGCTAAGATATCTAAAAAAGGCTAAAAAGTGTCTAAATGTACCTGAGAATGTTGAAAAATATAAAAAAACGAGTTTACAGTTGTTTGCAAACGTGTAAAAGTGTTTAAATTTCTCGGCCCGCCCGAGTGGCTTTAGTGGGTAACACCTTGGCGTATCACGCCAGCGGACAAGGTTCGAGTCCTCGGGCGGGCACCACATAGTGTGATTATTATTCACACACCACTTCACACATTCACATATAAAAACCCTTACACGTATAAATTTTAAACGAAAACAAACAGCAAAAAATAAATAGTACATATCAAAGTCGGAAAGACCCACAGAGGTCGATAGACATTAAAATATGTGATATTATTATTATCATTATCTCGAAACGACGTCTGAAAATGTCTAAGTGACTGAAAATATCTAAAAGTGACTAAAAATATCTAAAATCGTCTAGAACTGTAAAAAAATATATAAAAATTATAAAACTGTTTAATATTTTGTCTAAAATTGTCTTGATGTCTTTAAAAATATCCAAATATTTAAATATGTGTAACAACATCTAACAAATGTATAAATAAATTATACCAAAAAAGTCCAATTAAAAGTAATAGTGAGTAATACTCCGGAAGTTTATAGACTTCACAAGGTTGTTTCTGTAAGAATAAAAAAACACCCACAAAAAAGGTATCGGTATTTTTAAGACACGATTCAAGGAAGTCATCATCGCCATCATCACTTAAGCACATTTGTACTAACAACTTTTCTGTAACTTTGCAGTTTCTTCCAAGCCTTCTTCTGGCGAATCCTTCCACATTCTGACCTTAAATATCTCAAGCGAGCTCTGATTACTTGTTGTAACTTAAATCTCCAAAGTTTCCACGAAGAGAAAGTACGCTACACCAAACGACCAAACAAGAAAAATAAAGATGCGCAGGAAGCTTAACTTTACACGTAGTCTCCCCTCCTTCTCCTAGTGACGGACAAGAAACAGAAAACCGATTAAGTCAAAGTGTATTACTGTTACCATTCCGAATGAATACAAAAGTCGAAGACCTTCTTGGTGGCAAGAGGAAGAAAAATGCGAGAAGGCGAGGTAACATTAATGCTGTTATTTTTTGGCCAGTAAAGAGCCATAGCAGAGAGGCTGATTGTGAGTCTCTTTCGGAGAGGTGAGCGTGTTCGTCGTACCATGCCGTGCAAAGCACGACGCCGACAGACATAGCGCATACCTGCCACACCAACACATCGACGACGCGACGGTGACTTAAGTGTCTTACATTCGCGCAGATAAATCGACTAGGCAGAGTATGACTCATCTATTTCTATGTAGAATGGATGATTCTACCTAGTGTAAGAAGATTGTTAGAGGTAAAGAATAATGAGGGAATACGCTCAGAGTTTGTGGCAATAATTTTTGTTTTGCCGAAGAGCGTGGTGGCAATAAATTACATCACTTTTGTTGCAGATTATTCCCATGTCTATAACAAAGTTGTAATTTATGAAATTGTGTTTTTTGTGTTTTATTGCTAGTGAATTTTGATGCAATATGGAATTACGGTCAATTGTACATTGCAGTTCGTTAAAAACAACTAAAAAAGGGGAAAAGTTAAAAGCTTTGACTTAAAATATGTTATGTGGGTTGTCTATAAAGAAATTGGAAAGATTTTCTTCAAAATGAACAAATTGTAAGTTCATTCTAAAATGACGGAATAAAGAATAAAAGGGTTAAAAAATGGAAATTTAAGCCTTAATAATCCGTAACAACTTTTATTAATTTAATTTTTATTAATTTAAAAAAATATTTTTAAAATAATAAACATGTCATTCTAAACCATTTAGATTATACAGTTATAAAAAAGAAAGGAAGTTCGAGCTCAAATTTACGTGTTATTTTAGATGGACCTAAAAATCGGCCAAAAGTGGTGGAGGTAAAATACGCAATCAATGAGATTAGAGTATTTTCCGAAGATTGCCGAAGGGTCGCGAGATTTGAATTTAACAGATCACCATTTTGTATTTGAATATGACAGATCGCAGACAGATTTGGATTTTTGACACGCCCTTGATCAAGGTCATCCCGTTGAAAGTATGCAATGGTTGAATGGGTTTGGTTTAAGTCGCATACGTTTGATTGTCTATAGGTTATCTCTTTAATATTTCAACTTTTTACTCGTGTATGTTGGGTTGTCTATAACTGAAATTCAAATGAGAGTTCTAAAACGTCGCTTATCAAACGCGAGCGCGGCGAGTCATCCTCCGCCGGCGGAGGTTATAGAACTCTCATTTATACTCTACTGATGTATTTTGGGTTGCCTATGTTGTTTACAATTAGTAAGTTTGAAACTAACAATAAGAAATGTAACGTTATTTCCAAATTTTTTAAGGAATAGATGTATTAATTGAGGTGAAGAACTTTTTTTTAGAAATCTCGAAGAAAATTGATTACTTCTATCTTCATCGTAGATAACCCACATTACTTCATTTCTATAATCTCTAGGCTGTTAATAATTCCATAAAAGTGCATTAAACATGTCTCATGCGAACGTTTCATGCATAATTGAGTTTTCAATTGATTATTAACGGTTTTAAATAGATTAACCCTAATTTTGGAATAACAATGAATTTTAAGGTTAAAAGTAAATATAATTCCATCACTATATTTTAAAGATATATGCTTTAAATAGTCGTTATCCACTTATGCACCAATTATGAATCTATCTGTCTATGCACCTTAATCGAATTAGTAGAAATAGTAATTGGACTTACTGATTAGGCCGATCGGCAGCGATGCCCGAATCGGCATCGTTGTCGGGCGCTTCGCCCTCGCCCTCGTGCTCGAAGCACTCGTAATTGTCGGCGTCCGAGAGCGAGGAGCACTGACTCTTGCTGGCGGCGTCATTCGGCCGAGGGCTCGCCGGTGGGCTGAGGATGAAGCGTGAGTCTGCGCCGCCGCCGCCGCTGCCGCCACCACCACCACCGCTCAGTGAGGATGATTCCGTTGCCGTGGTTACCGGTGACATCATGCTTTCTGCAAGAAGAGATACATTATGTTGGGTGATTTACTGCTTACAATGTTGTTGGTTGTGTTTCGCACAAAATGAGAGAAAGAGGCAGATATCAAGAATAAACAGAGAAAGAGAAGAGAGAATGAAAAGAGAGAGAGAGAGATGGATAGAGAAGAGCGAATGAAAAGAGAGAGAGAGATATGGATAGAGAAGAGAGAATGGAGAGGGAGAGAGAGAGAGAGATGGATAGAGAAGAGAGAATGAAAAGAGAGAGATGGATAGAGAACAAAAAAAGATAGAGAGGAAGAGAGACAGAAAGGCAGTCAGATAAAGAGAGAGAGGGAGAGAGAGGGAGAGAGAGAGAGAGAGACATAAATAGAGACTGATTGTGAGTGAGATAATGTAATATTATGAACACGATTAAACAAAAAATAAATAAATTGTACAATTATACATTAATTAAAGTCTTGGAGCAAAACATGGGCGAAGGAGGATTCCAAATAAATTTTATGACAACAAACCACAAATGATGAAGTCATACATTTGTATTCCGCAGGAGTGTAATAAGTGGGTCAACAGACACATTTTGTTGGTAAATAAATTTCAACGCATTGCTTCGTTTTATTTTTGCACAGTTGGCAGATGATGTTTTAGAAAGTTAAAAATTGCGAATTAAGTCCGTAATGAATAAGGTATAAGGTATGAATAAGGAATAAGTAATGGAAAAGAACGTGATGATTAAAATTTGTTTAATATACTCTATACTTGATTGGTTATTAATATAACACAATGAAAAGTTTAGTCATCACAATACTAAAAACGAAATAATTATGTCATTTTGAAGAAAACACTTTAAAAATCTTATCCGGATGCTTCGCTGTAGTTTAAGCGGCAGAGCATTGAATTTGTATTGAAATTTCCTCCAGAATAGTGCAAAATGTACTTGCATTTGATTAAAACCTTGT
>JAODAC010069079.1:0-48779 GCA_027575185.1 Mimaenictus wilsoni | reverse complement strand
AAATAGTGCGTAATTATGTGTTATTTGTGTGTTATTTATTGTTATATTATTATTTGTTAAATATATAATTTGAAAAGGAAAAAAGTTCGCAGGCAAAATTTGAACCCGCGAACCTTGGAACAGAAGGCATGCACTCTAGCGATTACACCACGTAAGCGACATCGCCGAGCGTGCTGTTAAAGCAATATATACCATGCTCTATTTGTGGCAAACTTTGAAAATTATTTTTGCGCAAACGGCTCGAAACGGCATAAAATCCCGTTAACACAGGTTATTTCTATATATGTACTACACGTACAAAAAGTTTCATTCAATTTGGTGAAGGACAATTGGAACAATCTCCTTGTCAGAGGAGATGTTCAAACTACGGCCTGTCGTTGGATGATTTTATCTGACTCGTCAAGTCAAAAATGCCTTGGTGGACCCAAAAATGCTAATGGTTGATCCCAAAATACATATGAGGGCCCAAGACTACCCTTTTACGACGTGGGATCCCCCGAAAAGTTTAGACACCTCTGATTTGATCACGTAACGTTTTTTAGTGCCACACACACAACCGAAACCAAAATTAACGCCGACGAAGCGCCGAATTTCGTAGAATTTTGTCATATCGAGCATGAAGGCAAAACTAAACAAACAAATAAATTACAAAAGTCAAAAGTTCCTTGTAGTCTTCTTAAATAAAGCTCTCTTGAAATCGACGTTGAATATGAAAACGCATGCATGGCATAGTTGTTGATTATGAGTTAAAATAATATCAAAAATGAAAATAACTTGGAGATATTTGTTTGTCGATAACAACATCGAACAATGACATATTTTCGCATACAACTGATAAAATTGCCCAATATGACTGCATCTAGAAAACGGCGTCGTGAACGAAAACCTGCATACCATCAGAGCAGCATATAGCATAATTACATGTATATTTATATATTTTTCAAATGTGGCATCCGCAGCAACTTTCAAATAAAGCGACGGCGCGGCGTTTTACTTGAAAGTGCGTCGCGATCAACGCAAACAGTCGAACGAAATGTAAAGTCCATAAAAATTATGATGTACGTAATGCGAGTCGTTGTTTACTAAAAAAACCGTCGACGCCATTGTATAGTCTTATGAGCAGGTGTGATAAATTCTAATCGGCGCCACAGCTTCTGCGAAGGAGCGAATAAAATACTCCGCGCATTTCGTGATAATTAGTCGCGATGATGACTGCGACAGCGCGCACACTAGGGACTGTTTCCATGTGTTGCGGCATTTCAGTCACGCGTGTGCCGTACGCGCTTAGCGGCTGTAGGAAATAAATTCGCCTCGACAATAGGCATGAATATAACAGCTAATCAAACGCAGGCATTCAATCGTTGTTACGTGTAAACAATTACAGCACGCCCCGTGCGGATACTGCATACTTTCATAAGTTAATCGCTTATTTGTCAGTAGTAATTTGCTTGTTTGTTGTTGACTGTAACTGTGCGGTTTAACGCAAGTAGCCGCCAAAACTTTACCTTGCTGGTAGGTCGAGAGCGGTTTGGCGGTGGGCCCGCCGGCGGTCAGCGGTTGGCGGCGCGGCATATTCTTCGGCTTGGATGCCTCGTCGGCGGAGCTGGAGCGGTTTCGGAACTCATCTCGACTACCACTCGAATTCATTGCACTGGAAAGCATCGAGTAAAAGGAGGGAACTAATTGATAGTTATGGTGTTACGTACTTGAAAACAGTCTGGTAGATGTTGGATGCGATGTGCGAATCTTCTGCCTCCATCCAGATCTCGCCTGGACCAATCACACTCGAACGTCCCGCCTATAGGAAGATGTTAGAGATACATTAGTCTAAAGGTAGTACTCAGGAGGATGTCAAGAATCAATAAAATCAGAACGAAATGCTAAGGGAGAGAGAATATACTTGTAGGTTCAGAATTCGGAAGAAATTTGTAGAGTATACTAGAATAATTAGATAGGTAGAAAATGATACATAGAACCGAATACTAAGAAAATAATATTCGAAGAATCAGATAGGGGAATCTGAAGAGTCGCATTGGGAAATCCGAAGTCATATAGATAACTATATTTTTAGATAGGAGTATCGAAAGAGTGAGATAGGGACACCCGAAGAGTCGCAAAGGGAAAACCAAAGATTCACAGAGACATCCGAAGGAAGAGTCATACAGGAATATGACGACGGCGACATACCGGAAGGGTCAGCTCAATAAGGAAAGGAATCGTGGAGCGTTCCCAAAGACCCCAAATCCTTAGGGGAACAAGATTGATTAAACTAGTAATAATGAAGGGGTAGTCAACAATTTGGGGTACTCTCAAGAAGTTCAAAATAAACTGGATGCAATATTTTCATCCCTACATTTCATAAAACTATTTTTCACTATTCCCTTAACGAAACATACCTCAAGGTAGAAGTAGTTCTTTAAACAACCACAGCTACGAATCAGTTCCAGCGGGAAATTCGTTTGTGTGACCCCATGTTCCTCCTGTTTGATGAGGCTCAGGATCTTATCGGTAAGGCAGAGACGGTGGGCAAGCATACAGTCGGAATTGCTTTTGTATCCAGGCACCATCGTCGAGATGCCACGGTTAAGAAGTTGCACTTGCCATGTATGCTCTGCAACATAACAAAAACAATGCGATAAGAATAAGGTGTGCTATAGAGTAATACTGGAGAATAAATCAATTTGATGCGCAAAAGTCAGAACAACTTGTAAGTTGTAGGTCAGGTCGTTAACGGTACGATGTGTAGAATCGCAGGCATCATACATTCCAACGACCGGGCAACCCTATTGCGTCACTCCATATCTGGCAAGGACAAATGTATATTGCGCCATCGGCAAGGGACTTTCATTCAACGTGAATAGACAAAAGTCAAATTAGCGCAGCAAAAACCCGGCCGACGTCGCCAAAGGCAGCACACCACACCGCATCGATGCCTGTGGATTCATCACGGTCAATAGTATCATCATCATTACAACCGATATTGTTCGTTTACTCACTTATATGTGAAATTGATATGTGACTACTAGTTAAGCACGGTGCTTACTCGAGCAGCGTATTCATTAATGAACCGCATGGAGCGCGTTCCTGATGAGAAGACAAAGATGCTTGTTTCAACGTTATCATCATTATACATTATATTGTGCTAGACGTAACTATGTGTATGCACGACGCGCGCGTGTATGTGTGTGTGTGTGTGTTTGCTAGTTACCACCATCATGGCGCACATCGTCGTAACCGTTTTCTCTAGCGACAGGCAGGCCTTGCGTCGGCGAGAGTGTCACGCAAAACAAGTATGATACATATTATTTTGTTTGTCACAAGGCAACGCGCCGCGACGGGAGATATTTCGAACGCCAAATAATATCGGCAAGCGCATACCGAACGTTCGAAAACACGCCTCTACACACGTACAAACATGTATGTATTCGCCAATCGACCTTTCTAGTATCAAAAAGTTTTGAAAATAATTTTTAGGATCATCATTATGGATGGGTACAGAAGACATTGAGCAACGGATAGGATAATAGATGGGAGGAGGAGGCATAGGAGAAGGAATAAGACCTAGGAGATGGGATAAGAGAAGGCCTAGGAGAAGGTATAAGAGATGACCTAGGAGAAGGTATAAGTGAAGAAATATGAGGAAGCATATGAGAAGTATAAGACAAGGTATAGGAGAAGGGATGAACAGGGTGAGAGTCCAGAATAAGATAGGCGAAAGGCGGGGAAGAAGGTATAGGAAAAGGCATCAAAGGAGTCATAGCAGAAGGCGTAAGGAAAATTAGAGAAGAAGTTAGAAGTGACGCTTGAGAGAAAGGATAAGTGAAGGCATTGAAGTAGGAAATGGAGGAAGAGATAAGAGAAGGCATTGCCGAAAAGATAGGTAAATCAATAACGGAAGGCAAAGGATAAGTAATAGGAGAAACGTATAGAAGAAATAGAAAAGGAATAGGAGAAAAACCTAGCAGAAGGACGGAAAGCACCGAAAGAGATAGGCGAAATGCAGAGAACATGATATAGGAAAAAGCATCAAAGGTGGCATAGAAGAAGAGAAGTGAATGCAGATGAGGAGGTAGAGGAAAAGCCATAGAAGGGATAAATGACGATAATAGAGGAAGAGATAGGCGAAAGTGCCATATCGATTAACATCGATTTATCGAAAGTGAACTGTCGATATTCCAATTTGAATTCCAGTAAGGATATCGAAAATTTCGATCATTTTTCGAATGTTGCCGTTGACCCAAGCTGATCCATGTCTAGAAAGAAACCCTACGGGTTATTAGTGAAACGATTACGTCCTATTTTTAACGTATTCTCGATACTAATTCCGATATTAACGATTATCGATATATCGGTATTTGAAATCGCTATATCGAAAATAGAGAATATCGATAAATATATTTCGCCATCGTTTGACATGTCTAGACGAGAGGCATAGGAAAAGGCACAAGAGTGGTCCTATGAGAAGGTGGAGGAGAATGTATACGACGGGAGAAGAAAATAAGTGAAGGCAAAGAAGAAGAGATAGGCAAGAGGCACAGACTTAGTTATTTGAAAAGGGGAAGGAGAAGGCAATAGAAAATGGATAAAAAGAAGGCATATAAGATGTAATAGATGAGTGCATAGGCGATTGTTCCGCGTAAAATTCGCAGAATCGCAGTGTTTGGAAAACAAGCTGTGTGTGCACGCGCCGCGCTTACACAGCCGTCGCTTGCCGTCGTATGCTCCGAAAAGTATTCTATTCTTGCGTAGCTAAAAATATGTAATGTACATTGACACGCTCGCCACACACATACACAGATGCCCGTGTGATGTGTGCGCACGGCCACGAGCGTGCGGTGCGGTAAGCGAGAATCACAATAGTCATTGCCATTTTATTAACAAACGCGTAAACGGAACTGGCGCGACAAACAAACTAATCACACAACAACAAAAACAACTTTTTTTCGCCGCGCTCTGGCATGTCGCTCGCTTTGCAAAACCCTGGCTGCCGCGCGACCACGTATCGATTTCTCAGCAATATTCGCGTGCGCACTCCTACAATCGCACCCGCACTCATTCATACGTATAGCGTGTACGTAAACATGCAACACACAATTATGAAATTTCGGTGCATATGTGGCGAGTACAAGTATACAAGTAAGTCGTCCGTCCTGTGTTTAGCATGATTCTCTGGCCATTCCGATGACCTTTTCATTTATACCCTACTTGCCCAAAGCGGTATCATCGATGAGTTAGTAGTAATTATCGGTTAATGGAGATATTGAATTACAAAATGCAACCGATATAACTAAACCGAGCGAAAATTATTTACTTGGCAAGCCCACACTCATATTGGTCGACACCGACGACGTACATTGCTAGAGTGAATTTGTTTCTA
The DNA here is from genome assembly GCA_027575185.1 of Mimaenictus wilsoni. Lineage (NCBI taxonomy): Eukaryota > Metazoa > Arthropoda > Insecta > Coleoptera > Staphylinidae > Mimaenictus > Mimaenictus wilsoni. The sequence continues at coordinate 43,402 of JAODAC010069079.1, read as the reverse complement.
TTGCTACAATTCCTATTAATACTTACTTATAATATAATCACTTTCAATTAATTGAAAGTCTCGATTAATTTCATTTATTGCGTATCAATGGTTATTAGTTCAACTTTGAAATGTCAATGGTAGATGGCTGCAATTATTCAAGATTGCGATAGAACGGTAGTTGGTAGAAGCCATTATCAGTCTGAAATATATATTTCTGTATAACTAGACCAAGAAATTGAATGGTAATACATGCTTGAGGGGAATCAGAATCACAAAAAAAATGCTGGAGCTGGCGTTTTTCATAACTCAAACAGTGCGATGTCCCTCAATAGCTGAAGCAAGTAATTGAACGGCAACACATGCTACAGAGTAATTAGAGCCGCTAAAAGACGCTCGAACTGAATGATTTTTATACCTAAGAAACTGCGGCAAATCCCTCAATATCCGAAACTAGCAATCAAAGGGCAACCCTCCATAGCTAGAACAAAGATTGAGGGGCCACACATGCTTCGGAGGAATCAAAAATTCCTCGATCTGGATGATCTTCATGCATAAAGTGTGACAAGTTCTTCAATAGCTAGAATAAGAAAGTGAAGGACAAATCATGCTCTGAGGGGATCAGAACCACCTAAAATGCTCGGGCGAGCTTATTTTATTCCTATTATCCTGCGCTAAGTCCATGAATGGCTAAACCAGGTAATTGAGCGGGAAGACATTCCTCCTTGGAAAATTATTGTGGTGATATAACATTAACACGAAAATTGAAAGGCCCGAAAAAGAAGTGTGGTAAAGAAAGGGGAGATGCTGCTATAAAAAGATTGGAAATTTTACCATTCAAATTCGATATTTTAACTATGATTGACTAAAAAGTCTGAACTTTATCCTATCAATTTCCTTTTACAAACGGAGTCAATATATGCTGCTATAAAAAGATTGGAAATTTTACCATTCAAATTCGATATTTTAACTATGATTGACTAAAAAGTCTGAACTTTATCCTATCAATTTCCTTTTACAAACGGAGTCAATAATAATAACATTGGGACTGTTCTTTGCGATGAGATACTAGCATTATTGCGATGAGATCCCATCAATGAGAGGATGATCTCCCCATTTCAGAAAAGTCGAAATGCGTCACCAAGTCAAGTCTCTTGCGGCGAAGCACAAGAAAATGCTCATAGGGGACCTCGCCACTGGCCAACGAGAGACCCCGTTTATAAACAAATTTGGCTCTAGTACCTAAACCTTTGGTATATAAAAAGACCAACAAATGAAGCAAGAACCTACTTGCCACGGTGTACGAAAGATAACACTGAAAACCTGTTGGATTACTGTCAGGTAAAGCCGAATAGGAAAATATCAAGTGAACGGAAGACTACCAAAACATGTTTAGAGACATTTAATTACAGAACAATTTACCTAAACCCATACCAAAATTGGTAAGGAAATTGGCGTCGAGATTGGAGAGAAAAACAAGCTTGTGGATGTATAAGGAACAAGCAAACTAAACCGATTCCCCCAACCATTTCATGCGCTAAGGAACTAACAAAACACGTTACGTAATGATTTTGCATATTCAGTGAGTGCGTATTGAGATAACACGACGCTCCACACGACGCAACACTCACACGCAGCTCCAAGGAACAACTTGTTGTAGATTTAATTTACAGTGATAATGCCCTGCCCTCAGCGAGCGTGTGGAATAGCGTGATAGCGCAGGAAAGTAAATGTGTAGTTCCTGCGTCGCACATTCTTGGTCGTGTTCTCGCAATTGCCATCAATGCGCAAAAGACAACAAAGGCAGCAGCATGATGCAGCTGATGATGTCTGTGCGCAGCAGACGAGAGGAAAGCAATCAGCAATGTAAACGCAGCGATTCAACACGGCTGAAATAAGCGCCACCGGTGCGGCGCACAACCGATGACGTTCGGCGTTATTAAACGGGCGCCGGCGGGCTATTTTCGGCCTGAAACGTTCTTTTTTATTGCGTGGATAATCTCACAGAAAATAGTAAAGAGAGGTACGCGCGCATTCCGCGTATTGTGACAACTATTAACAATGGCGGGTCGGCGGGCGAGCAGCGTTAGAGTGGACTATATTTAGACGCAAAATAAGAACGTTTTTCCCTCACCCTCTCTCCTCTCTCCTTTGCGCGACTGCTTTGGATATATATCCGTCCGTGTGTCTATGAAGCGGAGGAATGTGTGCGCATCGCGCATTTTTAGTCGCCGACAGCAGCATGAACAATCGCGGCTGCTGCACGCCGAGATATGCGTAGTCGGGTGCGCCTTGCCCGTTGTACGCACGTTTTGCGAATATGGGTGAAAGAATTTTATCGCTACAGCAATGCGATCACAACTGTAATCCAGAAATAGAAATCCGGTGGATACGACCAAGCGGTAGCTATGTCAAGGTGTCGATAAAATCCCGCGCTCAATCGTTCGCAGAACAGGTGATCTGTACAGGAAGTTGTACAAAAACTGCAGCTGATATTAACCAAAGACAGAGAAAAATTTTATCTCCCCATAATCGCATATGGTTGCGAAAGTTTAGATGATTGCTATTACATGTATTACATTAACTGCCCCGACCCCTAAACATTGCAATCGTAATGACAGTGTACATAGATTCATCAAAGACCATTGTGTACATGAGGATAATTAAAATCCTGAATACCAATGAACAACCTCTGATTCGTCATGAAAATATCAACGTTTGATAAGCAATCGCATAGCTACGACTTTAGCGAAACAGAAGAATAACATTTTTGCGACTTATTTTGGTTTCAACACAATGTACCTAGTATTTATTTATAATGTAAATGCTTAAAATCCGCTGATCCCACTCAGGGAGAATCTATTCCTATGTTCAACAATGAAAATTATTTATATGCTTGAGGGAAAAATTGTTGTAAAAGTCCTAAGCAGAAGTGGTCCTACTTCCCTCAATAGTTATTTAGCTCCCACTGAGTAGTCAAAACCTTCATCATAACGGGTTTTTGGCAGTTTATTTTTAGGTACCGTCAAATATTTTATTGGTATCTTGAAACATGAAAACTGCATTGATTAGTAGGTGTCAATTGAGACACCCCCTCCATTTGGGCTGTGGGAAATAAGGTACCGAAGGGCAACTTCCATCAGTAACTGGGGGTCCATCTATATCGACGGGGGCCCAAGGCATGTGCCTAATGGATAATCTACCCCTATCTATAATGATATGAGGATAACTAATATCCTGTAAACATATGATGACGAAATTTCGATATTTATGTTTTTCTATATTTTTTTCTTTTTATAATTGAAATTATCAAAATAGATCCACGAGCGTGAGATTTTGACACGTGACGATGGGTCACTTGCTCCCCCTCTTCTATAAGATACCTTTCAATTCGTTACTATGTGAAGAAATGATCGAAATATCGATGCAACACTTTCGATATATTTTTGACACGTCTAATATCCTGAAAAACTCAGATCCGTCATGAAATTATGAACCATTTGATAAGAAATTGCATGGTTACAACTTATAATGCGTATTATAACACGTTCGCCATTCATTTCAGTCCCAACACAATTCCCTAGAGCAGAGGTTTCCAAACTAGGGAGACACATAGGGGTCTCAGGGGAATCGCTAAACTTTAGAATAATAGCTAATCGAAAAGATTGAGGTAAGTAATGCTTCAGAGGAATCAAACCAACCAAAGTCCCTCAACAAATGAGGCGAGTAACTGAACGGCAACATATGCTTCAGGTAATCAGAACCACCAAAATACGCTAGGACTGAATGATTATTATACAAAAAAAAGGCAAAACATACTTCTGAGAAATGAGAACCGACAAAACGCAGGAAGTGACTTATTTTATGTCTAAATTAGGGTGATAAGTCCCTACATATCTAGAACAAACATTGAAAGGCAACACATACTTCGAAAGAATCAGAAGCTAAAGAGAGTGAAGAACCATACTCGCTGCTCTCAGAGGAATCGGAACGACGTAAAAATGCTCGTGCTGGCTTATATTATTCCTAAAACCCTGCGAAAGGTACCTTAATGACTGAACCAAGTAATTCAACGACAATAGATTCCTCCTTGGAAAATCACTGAACACGTGTATTGTTGTAACATAACACTATTACGAAAACTAAGACTATTCCTGTAGGAAAGATCCAGGGCTATCGACGTATTTTGTCCCTTCAAGTATCTTATTCCTCTGGTTATAATTTGTAAAAATCAATCTTTGAATTGCCCACTTCACGTACTTAAAATTAGGCAACATCTATTATTAAATTATCGTTCTCAACGATTGATGATCGTATCACAAAGTAATATTTGTGTAGTATTGATTAGACTGTAATGATTACAAAGTGGGATATTGCTTGTTGAATTGGGAGAGAAAAAAAACTTGTTTGTTTACCGAGTTTCACCTTTGATACTTCAAAAATCAAAGCACTCTAAATTGGATACAAACAAGATTCGTCATGAAATTGATGCAAATAATCTGTTTACTTTAAATTAGCTAAACTAATCTGGTCAAAAAGTTAAGCATCTCTCTCGAATTGATGAAATGACCATGCACACTGATTTCAAGTGCGAGTACTGTTTGCTTGTTGAACGTGGAAAAATAGAACGTGTGAGAAATGCGGCGACGGTGGTTAATGTGTGCACATTGGTGTCTGGGGCGTTCGCCAACAAGCAGGTGGTGGCAAATATCGTACGCTTGAGTGCGCGCTACACTCTTGAAAGCACGCGTATGGACGCGCGAGGGCCCGTCGCACATTTAGCGCGTGGGTCACAAGCAAAGACCATCGCCGCCCGTTAAGGATGTGCGCTGCTGACTCAGGTGTGTGTGGGAAAAATCGTTTCAGCGCCAAGTATTACTCAATTAGCTTGGGCCAATCCGGAGGCGATGATCCGGTATTTGATTCGTCACCCACAACACCACCTCAACATGCACAACAGGTTCCGAAACGGTTATCAATCGGGCACTTATCGGGCGGCAGTTACTCGCAAACAATCCGGGGGAATTCAGACGTAAAACGATGGCGATAATATCGCCGTTTACCGGAATAACAAATATTTTTGTGCGCCTTCAAGTTTCAATAAACAGATCTTGATAAGGCGCAACCAGCTAGCAATGCAACGACTACGCAAAAGTTTTGACGTTCACAATTCGATAAAACTGTAAATAGAGGTAGGTACAACACCAGCACGCAGTTCGCATGAATGAAAAGCTACACTGAAACTGGGTGGTGGCTGGCTAGCTGTAACCTCCTTATGAAGCAATGCAATGAATCAACGCTAGAGAATGCCGACGCGAATAATGTGAAATGTTGCCATCAATGGCACGCACGAAAGAACCGCATGCCAGCAGCCTAGCGCATTTCGGCTAATTATGTTGTGCGTCGTGCGCGTCGGTATTTGTTTAGACTTCGAACGACAGCCGCCGCGACAAACGTGATTTCAAAAAAAAAAAACAAGCTTATTATCGATCTCCGCCTGTTGGTGTGCTACTACACTGCTTGTTTATTTGAGAAGCACCGATGAGTTTTTGTTTGTTTATCCCATTAAGTGCTGCGCTACTGAAACCAAAAATAAGCTGTCGATGATTTTTTTTTGTAGTCTAGGCGTAAGCAATCTAATTTTCTGTACTGGTAAGCTGATAAGAAGGTTGCAGGAGGGAAGTCAAGATCTCTGTTCATCGGAACGTAAGATGTCGCTGAGGCTGACAACAATTCACCTTGGTTTATATGTTTCTCAGACTATATGGTTTCTTAGACCTAACCCCCGAATGTCCTGAACAACGAACCAAGATACGGACGACTCCCAATGTTCAAAACAGCAAATTACCAACCTTTCCAAAAATGCCCACTGAATGATTGTAGCAGATTTACGTGCGAGACCTAAACTAAAAAAGGCACTCTTCGTTATGTGAAGATTATGTGTTAGAACTATCTGCTAGAGACCAGTGAACTATAGATTTTTCTCTTGCATTCTTCTTAGACTTCTCTTTTCAGAAAATATCTTAAATTATCCTGAACAATGAACGTAAACTAGGTCTATATATTCCCTGCTGTTCCCCAGAGTATGTTCCTCTCTGTTTCTTAGTCTATGTTTCCGTCTATTCCTCCGCCTATATGTTCCTCACGTTATATACTACTCTGTTTATATGTTCCTGGTTTATATGGTTTCGACTTAATCCTAGAATGGCCTGAACAACGAATCAAGATATGAACGACTCCCAACGTTCACAACAACACATTAACAAACCAACCCAAAATGCATAGTGAAATGTGAATATCTGCTAAAGTGGAGCCAACTGAATGATTGTAGCAGGTTTACGTACGAGACCTAAACTGAAAAAGGTTGACTCTTCGTTATGCAAGTTAATCTAGCAGATAATTCTAAAATCATCTGCTAGAGACCAGTGAAGTATACATATTTCTCTTCAGTCTATATTTCTTACTGTTCCTTAATCTATATGTTCCTCCCAGCACCTCAGTTTATAAGGTTTTTTTTAACATAATCCTAGAATATCCTGAACAACAAACCAAGATCTGAACGACTCCCATGGTCATATCAACACAACAATCAGTATATTAACAAACCAAATAAAATGGCATATTGGAATATGAGTCTAGAAGGTTTACGAACGAGATGCGAAATAATTTGGATCTCTCTGCATAGGAACTAGTGAACAAGATTTTATCTTGTGTTTTCTACTTCTACTGCTCTCTTCATACAATATCTCCAAATACACACGTTCTTTAGTCTGTATGTTCCTTACTGTTCGTCTGTCATCAGCCTATATCTTTTTCAGTTATCATGTTCTTCAGTTTGCAAGTTCCTCAGTTTACATGTTCATCAGTCTATATGTTCCTTCCACAGTATTTCTCATCAACATGAAAAATGTGCTCCAAAAACAAAATCTTTCCTGCAGGGATTTATATTCCTATATACAGATCATTAACGCAGAGCATCAGTGCAAGAAATCCAGCTGCTAACTTCTTCCATCACGATTAGGAGAGACGAGGGATCTCAAATCAAAACGCTCATGGAATTCAAGCGGCGAAATCGGGTTACTATGAAAATATTTGTAAAGGATGATGAAGGCTTTACGGCCGAAATGTGGCATCGTCGCATCAAAACAGTACGGCATGGGCGCCGCAACATGAGAACGCGCAGACGCCGACAGCATGAAGGCTAGCTAGCGACCACCACCGCCGCCGCCGCCAGCAATGCGATGAAGTGGCGGCGGTGCGCCCATTTTGTTTTCCCTTTCGTTGCTGGCGCCGGTTGTCTCGCTTGTCGGCGCTGCTAAATGTGCAGCGTGAGCCCAAGCCGTGGCGCTATCGATTCGCGAAGAAGGCGAGGTGCGCGCGCGCAAAATTCGATGGCGCCCCGCGACCACACCGAGCCGAAGAGAGCGAGTACGTCTGTGTGCGAGGACGCGCCGTGAATGCACACCAGCGTGGATTCTTGGCGCGTCCTGCTCTTCCCATCCTAAACAAGTCGTAGGGTCCTACCAACCTGCCCTGAAAACTACTACGCGCAATGAGAACGCGGCTACGCGCGCGCACTCCGAGCTGGCCCAGCGACACGTAGTATGGTGATGTAGTAAGAAACATCCTGTCTAGTAGCAGCAGCAGCATGTGGCGCAACCACGCGTGGTAAGCGTATCCTGCCGTATGCTGGCCGAACCCGCGTATTCGACTCTTCCAAAAAGACTCCTTCTCATAAGAAATTGCTTACATCCTATTACTATTAATGAAAAATTTCTTGCTTTGAGCTATCCTAGAGCTGAACAGCAGGACGTTCTGAATTGGACCCACCTTGGCAATTATCCTGGGGGAAGTCTTCGTATACATTTGATGAAATTAATGCGACGTCTGATAAAGTTACACTGATTGCATCATGTTGCATTCTATTCATTTTCCTTTCAATGTAAAGGATCAGATTAGAAAGTACATCATCATCGGAAGAACTCATTTTTGTCCTCCGGGATTTCATGTACATGACATGATCCTACATGATAGGAACCCAAAACTTAATTACTATAGTTTTATGAACAAAATAGTGTGCAATCCAGTTATATCCTTCATTTTTGTACTAGGTCTTAAGAGACTTGATACTAAGGATAACTAGAATGAATATCTAACATATTTCAATAATATTACTTGGTGGAGATGAAATTATTGTGAGAGTTGGTAAAACTGCTCTCATTCAATCACTTTGAAAAAGGTTTTCGATTAAAACGAACTGATCAAAAACACGATAGATGTTGTTATTCGTATCAATTATGCGTCTTCAGCAAAATTCTTGAATGTTCTGAACAACGAACCAATTTTTCCCACATTTTTTCCAACAATCACCAGATTGAGTTTGCTTTGGCATTTTCAACATCTGCATCATTCTAATCAGACATTATCTTAGAATATCCTGAGCAACTAACGTAAATCAGGTTTACGTAGGATACCTGAATAAGGTACTTACCCTTAAGAGAGATTATAAATACTTCTGTATAGGTACTACAGCAAATAATGCCTTTCCTCTTGCATTTTCTACATTTAATAAACTATTCTGACATTATCTTAGACTATGAACAGTGTACATGCAGGTTTGCATGCGAGACACGAATTAGGCAGACTCTTCGTCGCTCTGCACTTTTCGGATTATATTTCGAGATGCCCAGACGGACGAATGTACATGAACACGTATTTACATGGAAGACATAAAATGCCACTCTCCGCTATGTGGGGATAAAACTAGGGAGCATACTGGCCATGGAACAGGGAAACAATTTCCTCTGGTATTTTCTACTTCCACAGCACTCTTCAGCTAATGAATGTTCTGAGCTACGAACGTATACCAAGTTTACGTTCGAAACCTGAATGAGACTAACTCTTCGTATTGTGACATAATAACCAGTGAAGTATAGCCTTTTTCTGCTTCTACTGCAATCTTCAGAATGTATCTTAGAATGTTCTGAACAACGAACATAATTAATCAGGTTCACATGCGAGGCACGAATAAGGATGACTCCTCCATATACGAAATTGGAATTCTGTATGACAATAGGGACCACAGGGAACTTTTCTCTTGTAATTTCTAATTCTTCTGCTATCACATCATTATCCGAGAACGTTCTTGAACAACGAACATGTACAAGGTTTACGTACGAAACTTGAATGTGGCAAACTCTTCGTTAGGTGAGATTAGAATTACCTGTATAGCAACCAGTGAAGTAGTCTTTTCTCTTGTATTGTCTATTTCTACTGCACTGCTCAGACATCTTAGAATGTTCTGAATAATGAACGTATATCAGATTTTTGAAATAGACCAGAACCAGACTTTTCGTTATTCGAGGTAAGAACACTCTGCGAATCGACCAATGATATACCTGTTCTATAGCATTGCAAATTTATTCTGCCGTCCTCAGACATCTTAGAATGTTCTGAACAATGAACGAAAACTACGTTTACGTACAAGACCTAAAAAGGCAGATTAGACCTATCTGCATAGGGGACCACTCTTTCCTCTTGTATGTTCTACGAATACTTCTATTATACTCCTCAGGCATTGTTTTAAAAAGACCTGAACAATGAAGAAAAAAGATCCGAACGAATTTTGCACTCTTCTCTACAATATGTTGATTCCAAACAAAAATGCTTGGTAGAAATGAATTCACATAGTTTATACCTGATAAAACTGCGTCTATTGCATCATTTCACCAGGTTTGCGTACGAGACCTAAATAAGGCCAAGACAATTAGACCAAATTACGTTAAAAATATTCATAGCCTACGACGAAACGAGTCGTGGGCGACGAGGAGAGGAGGTTGTGGTGCAGCACACACCTCGGGGCGTACGTTCCGTATGTTGTATTGACGTGCGCGCGCGTTTGTCGGCGCGCTGCGCGCCTCGTTGCAGAGAGAGCCGCGCGACATACGGCGTTGTTTACATCGATCACGTCGTTGAAGCATGGGAATGTTTGGGTTCTGTATTTCTGGGAAATGAGGCCATCAGGTATATGAATGGTCGGGCGGCACGCAGTGCACATACACATCCACACACCGTGCGACGACGACACGCAGCAGCGTTGCCAGCGCGTGCACACACTGCATCGAAAATTCCCACCGATCCTACACTCAGCATACCTACCAAAACTCTACACTTACTCGCATATACCTACCAAACACTCTTCTACACTTACTCAGACGCATTGACCGAACTATTTTAATGCGACCGATGCTCAAATGGGCGCTCTGCCTCTAACGAACCAACTGAAAATAACGATTTTTTGCCCAAACAGACCGAAAAAAAATCTATGGGAAAAAGTTTCGGATGCCTGACAAACTCAATATGTACACATTCATGGCTGAAACGACGAATACAAAACAACTCTGTTCTTATTGTATGTTTGCCCAAATATTGTTTCCAACGACAAATAAGGTTTCGGTTGGGTTCTTAGAAGTATTTACCAAAACAGTAAATAGCTCCACATCGCGTCTACGTAAATATTTATGGCTGCTAACAAGTCAATGGACTTGGGGACTACGGGAGCCTAGGGCGATAATCGTGTCAGGTCAGTATGTGCATTAATAAGTTGCACGTTTGGCACGGAAATGATCGGCGAGATTCGAAGGAATTGAGATGATGATAGTGTGGGCGGTGGATAGTATATGAGGCAGTGACATGAGTGGACAGCAAGGCATGTGTGTACACGTACACTACTCGACCACTTGGGACCCCACTTGCTTTCTGCCATTATGGGAAAAACGCGCGCATACGTGGGCATCATCTAGATGGCCTGTGCCTTGCTTGATGGCGTTTCAGAATGGGTAGCGTGGCAGCAGTGCAGTGCGTACGTACGGCATATTACGTCGAGCGAATCGAATGTAAAGTGGCGCGCGCGTGTTCGTTGATGACGCCGTACGAGATCGCCGCCACCACTGTGTTTGCGCCTAGCTGCTGCTGCTGCTGCCGCCTGCCTGCCTGGTTGTTTCGATGTTATTGTTATTACGCTGCGCTCGGTGGTCCGTCGCGTAAGATGAGGAATGCGTGTAACAGTAAATGTAACAATACACGGCGGCGACCGCGTTGGTGCGCAACCGCACACATCGGTCGGTCGGTCCATTCGCATGTCTCGAAACGTGTTTGGCCGGGCTGGCATGTTTTGGGCCCCGTTCGTAAAGCATGGCGAGAGCGTGGTTTGGTGTGGTCAATAACAGAACACGTGTATACGTGCGTACAGCGTGGTAAGCTTCGGTAAGCCAGCCGAGAAGAGCGTTGGAAAAGAAACTGGAAAGAATGCGGAGCGGTGCTGCTTGTGGCTGCCGTGGACGTTGCGCAGCGCGAGTGTTGCCGAGCCGCGCGAAGAGATTGTCGTGATTCAAAGTCGTGGAATGCGGCGAGTGGCTTCCCAAGAGCTGCATGGAGCCGCGAGCGCGGCAACGGCGGCGGTGGTAATTTATTGACGTCGCTCTCGCAGGAGAGTAGTGCCTACCTTGGCATAGACGCTCAGCGGCCGCGCTATTTATAGCCGAATTGTGTACGTGTGTGTGCGTGAATTCGAAACGCGGTGTGCGCAAAACGTAAACAAACTATCACGAAACGAGACCGCGGCATGACGCCGACATGCGCAGCTTGCTTTTTTGCTTATCCCCAACCCTCCGACGCGTAAAAAGGCGGGCGACGGAGAAAAAATCGTGCCCCTTCCTGCTGGGCCCACGTGGGCCTAGAATCACCACATTATCGAGCGGTTTATTTTGATCCGTGGGCGCATGCAAACCTCGCGGAAGGTAAGGCGGCCGAGTAGCTGGCATTAAGGGCGGGTTCGCTCGCGGGCACTCTAGGGCAGTAGTAACAGCGAGCGTATGACCTGCCCTGCTACTACGTCGTGTCGTTTGTATTTAGCAGACATATGATTATTAACATCAACAGACCTAACACACCCATGCACCCTCCCTCTCACTAAGATAGATACTCACCGTATGTTGGGCGAGGCACAACACCATCGGGTACTTCTTCGCCCTGCTGTTGCGCCAGCAGGGCCTTCAGCCAGGCGTCCAAGTCGTCCTCGTTCTCCAGAATGACGCAAAAGCAGTCGTCTTTGGTGTAGAGCGCGATTACATGCTTGTGATTCTTGATGTCGGTGCGCTTGTTGATGTTGAAGCACGTCTTGATCGGAATGCTGCGCTTCGGCAGCTGCCCGTTGTTGTACTTCTTCTCGTTGTCGTAGTACTCGAGGCGCGCGGACGACTCGCACGTTTCGGCAGCGCGCAGCACGAAGTACTTCCGCTTCGTCGTCTTCAGCTTCTTCAGGTAGCCGCACATGACCACGTCGCCGCAGCCACGCGGTATGTGCGTTTGCGAGCTCTTCACCGACATGATCCGCGTCAGCCGCTCGACAACGTCGCTGCTTTTGAGACTAATGTTGACTGGTGGGCGGCGTGGACGACGGGGTTGGACCCGTCGTACACTGAACGTCGCGCGAGAGGAAGTCTCCTGATGGGAGAGCACGCAAGAGCGCGTTTGGGCGTTTACTGCGCGGAGTAACGATGGGGTGGTTCAACGCGTGTCACCGTCGAGAAGGGTTTCATCCGCGGCGTGCACGCTACCCATGCCCAGTTAAACGCAAAAAAAACGCCCACGATATTATACACGTTGCAGTATCAAGCGCAATTGTTTAATGTCATTACAGGCTAGCGGTGGTTGGTTGGTTGGTAGCGGCGCTCGAACGCGCGATTTTGCTGTTCACGCGCAATAACAATAATACACGCTAATAAACGGCGGCATTCCAGGTCAGCGAAAGGTAGTGTGGAGAACTTCCTGTCTACTACAACTACTACCACCTCCCAGCTTCGCGCCGCGCCGTCGTCGTACGCTTATTGTTGGCGTTTTGGGCTGTTGCTTCGTCACTTCTTATCACTTATTTACTATAAACGGCACACGGCCACGTTGGGCGAGAGAGCTGGCGGCCACGCACAACTGTGGATACCCCGAAAAATCTATTACAAACTTTTCGACTACGGCTACGCTCGACTCGGCACACGCATGGCACGGGGGGCAAATCGCCAACAACTACGCATCAGCGTGGCAGGCCGCAGGCAGGCAGCGACGAAGTATGTAAACATATGCACACACGCTAAGGCGCAGCTTCACCCGAGTCTCTTCTCGCGCACAGCGGAACGCAAGCCGAATGCGACTACTATGGAGGACAGTCACTCCTCACTCCGCGCGCGACGCGCAGTTGATGTCGATTTCGCACGCCGATTGTAAACTGCGCACTAAAGAATGTTACATCGAAGGCTGGGCTGGTGCGCGTCGTACCCGTCTCTGAAAATAGTACCCGAACTGAAGCAATATGTACTCCCGAATGCGTGGTATGCGCGTGTGTAGTGCAGATGTGTGCGTTGCACGATTGTATACGGAAAAACGTCCGCGGCGTGATCACGACCGTACCACTCGCGACCACTTTAATACTACGGTGCAGCAAAACAACTTTGCCTACACCCGTATACAAAAATACGACCGCGCGCGCGCTGTACGCGCGCAACTTCCCTTCCACTCTCCTAGCCCACGTCGCGCGCGTCGACGTGCAGCTACGCCTTGGCGTTGAACGCGCGCTGGTTGGGCGAGCATGACGACTCGACAGACGTCCACTGCGCGCCAATATCGATATTTACGTAGATGGGAAGGTGTTCGACGAAGGCGGCACACGATAGCTGTATTGCACGCAGGTCTATGCCGTCGAAGTTTTTGGTGGACTGTAAACAACGTGCGCACGCCGCCGTGCCGCAGGAAAGTATCGTGAAATTGTTTCTCGGTCGGACGGACGACGTCATGCGCAAAATTCGCAAAAATGCCTGAATATACCCCATCATGACTACAACATTCAACGGGATGATCCTCGACTGTATTTAGTACAGCCATAGCGCATCATTACCGGATGCCACATACTTCTCCGGGTTGGTTGCATGAATGCCGCAAGTTGCACAATCGCTCTCCGAACAGAGCTGGTGCGTCTGTCTGGCTCGGCATCTCTCACTCGAAGCCGGGGAGGAGAACGAGATAGTCACAAGTCCGCGTCCTTGCCTTCCATCCGTTTCTAACCAGCGCGATCTCGCTCTTGTTCAACTGTTTCGCAGTAGACAGACGCCAGCCTCTGCCAAAAACAACAAACATTGCACAACGATCACCAGCGGTCGCGTGCTCGCCATTTTACTGTGCGAATTAACGCAATCCGTTGTAATATTGCGCTGCGCCTTCAACGGTTCTCTACCCCCTCAGGGTTCGATGTCATCCACTTACGCTTGATTGTTCGTATATGATTGCTGGGTGATTTCGCTGCTGACGCACAACGTCCTTTTTATAGGCATTTCCTTGCGATATGATGCGACGTCCGTCCCGTCTTCGATTTGTTCCTCCGGCTTGCGTTTCCGAAGTCATAGGCATCACAAAGCATGAGCGGCTCTTACCGTGGCAGGTTCAGTGCGCTAGCAAGCGGCAGACGAGCTGCGCGTTTCGAGCAGGAGGGGTTTCGAGATCGCCCGTAGGAGCAACGCCCTTAGCAGGTCATTCATACCGTGCGTGACTACGGGTCACTCCGCCAACCATGACGGATCCTATTCAGTACTCCTCAGCGCCTCTTTCACACTATTACGGGCGCGCATTTATTTCGCGTTTAGACGGATGCAGGCAGTACGCGGAAACCATGCCCATGAGAAAATTACCCTCCAGACGCACTGCCTTAATGCTAGGAACAGGTCCTGTACACCCTCTACATCCTGAATCTTAAGCATTTCAAACTGGACGCATTCCCAAGGACACGGGGGTGGCACGTGATGGAAGGAGGTGGGAAAAATACCGTCGGTATTTAGAGACGGAGCGACGTATCATAGAATCTCTAGAATTCGCCTTGTTGTCTGGAATCAATTTTGTTTGGTTATTTTTTCGACTCTAGTATGTTGCGTTCCGTCTGTTAAAACTTAAGTCGTCGAAGTCGTTGACTCGTGTCAAACGCCAACAATCCGTGACAGAGCAGTCTGGGCTTGCTGCTTTTCACTTACATCCTATATCAACGCAACTCTTTAAATATACGAAACGAAGTGCGTAAGTCCATAGTGCGATATAAATATATTGCATTTTATAAACGGTCGAGCGCACCATGAAAATTGTGAAGCTACAAGGCGCCGCCACCTGATCATTAGCGGCCAATTTTACGACCACGTCTGGGAGATTGTTTGAAAACACAATAAGCAATAATCGCGCTTAATGGACATTCCCGGGCAGGTATCCCGTGGGTGATCTGACCACCGTGCTTTATGAAACGTTCATATTGTTTGGAGGCGCAGGGCAAAAGCTTAGCATTCCGCCATATATTGTTAATGGAACAAAGTCACATCGACGTACTGCCAATTTTCGGCTTGCCAAAATTTGAAGAATGGTATTCGCCCTCATTATATTTGCCATTTTAAGTCGGACATGAGGCCCTTCAACTCCTATCATCTGTTAATTATATGAAGAGTTGTCCTCACGATTTCCGTTATTCAGGTATGGCACTTTCCATACTCACAATCAACAGTAATTGTTGACACAAGACTTGAAACAGATTCGTATTCAAAACTAGCAACAAACAATAATACGTGTAGACACGAACACGATTGAATATATCAACACCTGGTTGCGGCATGAGCTCTAGCAATTCCCAGGAGATGTCTGAATATCCGGTCATTGTACAATTATTACAATTACATGAATTGGGAGATAGTTTCTGCTGAATGATAATGAACATGTTTTTTTTTTAACAAATTGACATCATCTGTTAATTAACTGTTAAATCAGACTGGTACTCATAGTTTAGAACAAGTAACCAGTACAGATTGTACACGATGATTTAACAAAACTAAATATCTATAAACACGATGTTGTCATATAACTCTTAAAAATATAATATTCTTGCTGTAGGATAATGAAAAAGGGTTTATTTTAAATAATCTGCATTCATCTGTTAATTAACTAATAAAGACAATTTCACAATTTCCGTAATTCAGTTATTCATTATCCTTTTCTTGAGACTTTCTGTACTCACTACAATCAGAATTAATTGTTGTCACAATCAGACTGATATTCAGAGTCCATACACGATGGGCCATATCAAATCCTGGTTATTGTATGAGCTCTAGAAATTCCCGGGAGATGTCTATGCATATCAGGCTATTATACAATTATTAAAAATACAAACATATGAATTAGAAGAAAGTGTCTATCGTAGGAGAACGCAAATTGGTAAAGTGCCTTCATTTGTTAAATAACTGATGAGGACAATATCAAGATGCCTGTTATTTAATTATGCATAGTTCTTTCCCTGGTACTTTCAAATTTAATTGTTACCACAAATCCAGAATCAGAGTGGGACTCATAGTTAGGTACAAACTATAAGCGTGCAAACTCCTACTTGATGGATTATATCATAACCTAATTGTGTTATAAGCTCTAGAAATTTCCGGGAGATGTCTATGCATATCAAACTATTATACAATTCTCAAAAATACAAATTTATGAATTGAGGGACAGTTTCTGCTGTAGGATAACGAAAATGGTCTTATTTGAAATGAATTGTCTTCATTTGTTAATTAACTGATGAGGGCAATCATAAGATTCCTGAAATTCAGTTAGTTTATAGTCCTTTCTCTGGCACTTTCCATTCCACCAGAATCAGAATTACTTGTTGCCATAAGTCTAGAAACGGATTGGTATTCCGAGTTAGGAACAAACAATACTGCAAATTCGTACACGATGATCTATATCAAAACCTGATTGTGACATGTCTAGACATTCCCAGGAGATGTCTATGCATATCAGGCTATTATACAATTATTAAAAATACAAACATATGAATTGGAAGAACGTTTCTGTCATAGTATAACGCTTACTTCATCTTACTTTCTTCGGTTAATTAAATGTTGAGGACAATTTCAAGATTTCTGTTATTCAGTTATGCATAGTCGTTGCCCTGGCATACTTAGGAAGAACTAATAATCCGTACAGACTCGTGCACGATGGACTATATCAAAACCTGCCAGTGGCTCTAGATGTTTCCAGCAGATGTCTATGAATATACAATTTTTATTATATATTTTATTATACCATTACTTAAACCATTATACAATTTTTTAAAATAAAAACACATAATTTGGAGGACCGTTTCTGGTATAAAATAGCGAAATATGTTTTATTTAAAATAAGCTTCTTTCAGCTGTTAATTAATTGATGAGGGCAGTTTCACTATGATAGTTATTCATAGTCGTTTCCCTTGGTTTCTGAGCCTCAAAATCTATAGTCACTGGTACCAACAAAGGGTTTTAGTGGAAGCCAGTGCGAATAAAAAAGGCTGTAGGTACATTTCAGAATTCACAATGAAACTGCAGAATTTGAGATAATGGGAAATATCTTGATTTTGCAAAATACTTACCACATATTCTTGACAATAGGTTCATAATCTATGCCTAAAAAATATACAAGACCTTCATATAATTTCTGTAAATTTATTGGTACCCCCACAAACATTCATTATTCATATAAAGAAGTTTCATGTATACATTTTTTATCAATAATTTTCAGAGGTTTTGATACAGTAAATCACTATAAAACATTCTGAATTGCTATGATATTTTCAAGAAAAAAAGGCCAAATATTGTGAGAACGCAATTTTTGTATCATTTCATTGTAAACATGCATTGGCCGTCAGTGTTCCTTCCATTTATTCATTGTGCTAATTAATATGTGCATTACTACTTCTTATTTCATTTGGCTATGATTTCTTCAATGGAATCGATTGAACATTATCCTGTCTGGACATGGTTCTAATCTATATTTAACGTTCATTGTACGACAAGAATTTTGTAAAATTTGTAAGCAGTGGTGGCACAAATGGCTAATATGTCTAAGGTAATCAAGGAATGATTAAGCATGGAACAATGACAGAGTGTAACCACGATAAGCTTGCTATGATTCGTTTATTATGTTTGACGTATACGCAGACAATTTTTGAAATGATAACTTCTTATTGGAGTGTAACCTCTTCGTAGCGTGACGCGTTACGGCGCCAGTCTGCCTACCTCCCCTCTCTCTCTCTCTCTCTCTCTCTCTCTCACACACACACACACACATATTGCATCGATATATGTATTTCGGACAGACACGTACAAAAATGTTCCTCCAAATCGGCCCCGAACACTTGGGACATGCCCTTTGTTAGGTTAGTTTAAGTTATCACTTCAGTCAGGTTTTCATAATTCTTTACCTACCAGAAAAGTCAAGTGAAGATTAGAGCCATGTCCAACGACGGTAAGGGTTCATGACAATGGCATGATACATGCATTATTTGGTTCTACAAATATTTTGACACCTACCCCTTTCCTTGGATCTGCATCTTGCCCTTGCTTTTCTTTATCTGTTTATCTATTTATACCTAATCTTTTCTTGCCTCTCCTGCTCCTCTATTTTTCTAGATATTCCTTTCACTGGCATATCTTCATTCAGCATCCTCTCTAACCACCTCTCCGATCGAATTACCCTCCCCATTGCTTCATATACCAAGATTTTTTTCTTCCCGATTCCTGCATCACGATATACTCTGGGGTTGTCCTTCCTAGTCCCATTATATCCTTTACCTCTTCCGTTTCATACCCACATAGCCATCACCCAGTTTACACCCCACAACTTCCCCCATTTTCCCTTAATCATTGCCCAAGCTTTTCTGGCCTTCTCCTGTATCCATCCCATGCGTTCAACCCATGCGCCTGAATAATTTACCATGACACCTAGATATCTAAATATATCCACACTCCCGATACTTTTTCCCTTCCAAGATAATCCTTCACCCCTTCTCCATCCACCTGGTCTCCTACACTCCGTCTTAGCAACATTTACAGTCGAGCCCCTTCTGTCCATATATCTTCAAGCCCTTATAACATTGCCTGCATACCTTGCTTGTCGATCCTTTGCCATGAGAAACAAATACTTAGTACTTAGTACTTGCGATCGAATTTATTGTTATGTAATTATTTGTTAAATACATAATTTGAAAAGAAAAAAAAGTTCGCAGACAAAATTCGAACCAACGAACCCTGGATCGGAAGGCATGCACTCTAGCGATTACGCCACGTAAGCGACACTGGTGAACATGCTGCTAAAGCAATATATACCATGCTAAATTTGTGTCAAACTTTGAAAATTATTTTTGAGCAAACGGCTCAAAACGGTATAAATTCCCATTAACACAAATTATTCCTATACACACGTATAACAAGTTTCATTCAATTTGGTGGAGGACAATTGGAACACTCTCAAAAAGGTATCCCCTTGGGGAAAATATGACCCATGTTTTTCTTGGGACCTATTAAAATACAAATGCCGTGGGACATACTATTAAAAAGCCCTTTTTTTCCAACTTTGCGCAGTTACCTACCTGATATATTGTTGGCAATGAATTGAAATGTATCATTGACATATTTGGCATTGTAGGCCTCCCATCGTGCATCACCGTACAAAATGGCACCAAAAAATACTCATTATTTGGCAGTGTACATAGCTTTTTATTTACTCTTTTACATATAATCTGAAGACAATCGTTTAATTGCAAATATAAAATTAATTTCAAACATAACGTTCAAAACGTCTTACATTTTCTATAAAACTAGATAAAATACGAATTGTTATCAAATCATTAACGCACTAAACATCGTGTGTAAATATTATATATATTTCCTCTTTTATATTTTGTTCAAAAACTTTGTATTTTAATATTTTGGCTAATTTATATTATTTAGTATTTATTTATTATTATGACTCGTATTACATTACTGTTATAGTCTTTGTTTATTGAGCTTTTTAATTTCCATTTCATTTCGTTATTATAAATATTTATATTTCATATCGGATTTACAGCGCTGCCTTAAATTATTTCAATTAATTATAGTTCATTCTTTATATGCAACAAGTCAATAAACCGAAGTGGTACTTCTGTCATTTCCTTTTTTTCTCATTTAATGCGTAGGTATAATATGTATATGTGGTATATTAATATGATAATCGAAATGGACATTCTATGTTTTGGTTCTTTCTTAAATATTTCCCGTTTTAATCGTTTCATTATACAATATCGCGTTACAAGTGTTGAGAGCGGGGAATAGCAGTTGTGATAAAAAAATTGAAGAGAAAAGGGAACGGATGCGTATACCTAGAAAGTGCTACATACAACAATGACTTATTCGAGATGCAATGAGGCGGGAACGAAACTTGAAAAGTGCACATTGATGTGTTTTATATGCTAACATCCCTTTACATCCAGGGTGTTCAAACGCTCGTGGTACGCGACTCGTACTGTCGTCTACCGAAATATACGATGATTGACTGCAATCAGTACATATAATGAATTTTATCTTTGGGAGGATCTTTTATTCCTCAGAAAGCATTCCTTACTGATTAACGTAATTCATTATTCAGTTGATTGCGATCATATCCGAACTAGGGGTGCCAAAATTTCCGAAAGTATCGATAAGTATCGAAAGTAAAAATCAATCAAGCGCCATCTCGAAGCAGTTTGTCAAATAATAGTAGTTTTCAGTTTTTACTTCGATTAGATGGCGATATCAGCCATTGGCACAAAGTATCGAAACATAAGATATCGATACCTATCGATACCGATGCTATTCTACCATCCCCAGATTCCCAGATATTGAACACCCGTGCTTGTGCTTTACATCAAGTTAATGGCACATAATGGAAGAGTTTATGAGCGGGTAATCAGCACAAATACGATATTAGAACAGAACTAGCAACATTGAAGGCCCTTTTGTATGGCGGCTGGTAAATGCCCTACGGTAGCCATGTCTTAGATGTATTCTATAATTTGTCCACAAGTTTGCTTACTTATTCACTAGACGCTACTTACATTTATTTGTGAACGTGTGCCTGTGTTATAATGGTTGATATCATATTGATAATTTATGCATAACAACATAGATCAAGTTTTTTTTTTAATGGAATCGTCACTCGAAGCAAGAAAGAAATGAATTATCGTATTTTCTATAATGTTTGATGTATTACATTGTTGCCAAAAGTTTGTTTTAGCAGAAGGTACCATTTTGTTAGATTGGGTTCATATTTGCGTGATGTTACCATGAATTTGAACCAAACATTTTGAATTTTGACTGAGGAAATTTCGCTTGTACGATGGGCTTGTAACATACGTGCACACATACACTACTACGATAGGGAACAGATTTTGATAAAGGAAAAGAGAGACATGGAAGAATGAGCGGAATCATAAGTGTTTGTTCAGAGGTGTGACGGGGAAGGGGTCGCTCTTGGGACCAACTGGAGAAATTTTGAAAAACCGGGATTTCCCAGCCAAAAGTTGGACCCCTTAACTACAACGCTTTACTTGCACTCCAGCACCCATGTTTCTAGGATTACACTTACATTTTCTGTCCGAGGAATACAATGTTCGATATTAATAATGCCTACTTATGAATTTGTTACGCTATGTTCGTATTCACTTGTTGCTAGATTCGTTTGCTCTTGCTTTCGTTTTCCCCAAACATATGTTTCCGGTAATCTCTGCGCATCATCTCGCTCACTCGGGAAGTCGTGACGGTAACACAGTAGTATTCGATCATTGTTTATAATTTTGTATTTCATAATATCACGGCCTAATCATCGCTTAAAAGTAGTTGCAATTACACACGATTAGTACACAAGTATCACTCAGGTATTATGAGACTTAAGTCTAATGTCAGCGTTTTGGCCTGGTCCTACGATTGAGAGGCGGTTGATCCTCTCTGCTTGAACGTCTATTACAAACATACATACATACTGAGGCAGCCGTTGGGAGTTCAGCGAGCAACGTTTACGTGCGAAACGGGAAGAAAGGCTGAACAATCATTGCATCTATTCGTGGGCGATGCATTTCCAGGATGAAGCTATACTAATCCGTCTCGTGGTACGATATCTTGGCAATTTTGTGTCAATATACACATTCATTAAAGCGTCCATTATGTCTTTGGCAGTCGATTTGGCCACGATAGTGTTTGTTTTCGGTTCTGCCTGATACAGCATCGCCGTGGCAGATGTAGTCACATAGATTAGTAGTTTTCAAGTTATTTGTGAAATTGGAAAACAATTCGACTTTGCCCCTAACAGCTATCATAAGAATCAATGTATGTATATGCTATGCGTAAAATCCGGAATCCATCAGCAGGGCAAAGTACATATTAAATCAATCGACAGTGAACTAAATCTGAGGTATCCACATTTTTTGCACCGAGGGTCACCATTATAAATGGGGAGCTCCTTCGATAATCTACGGGGGAGTCCCACTGAGACATTCCCGAGGGAAGGTGTTCCCCGGGGGCACCTTGTAATTTCGTGTCTCGTCGAAACCCCGGGCAGCGGGATTCAAAAAACGCGGCCGTTTGGACATCTCTGAACAAAACTAACAATAAGAAAATAATTGTAACTCTTCAACGTAATTCGTATGCCAACGTAATTAGCATACCAGTAGCGTGAAAAAATAAATATACTTAGGCTATTATATTTCCATTACGTTTTAAATTCATATGTGTTTATTTATATTCCACTGCAATTGACATCACTTCACTCTCGTTTCTTGATCAATGTGAAAAGAAATGCATAATTACGCGAAATTCCATTTTTGTGGTGAATCGGGGACATTAAGCTAAAGTCTTATTTACGTTCCTGCACGCTTGTGCGTATCTATGTTATTTGGTACGCCTAGGTTGCACACCGATCAATGTACTTCTATGTCATTAGTACAATTGTATATAATTGTGAAACTTTAAATTTAACAAAATTCTATAAATTTTGAAACTTATGACACACTGATCACATTCGTCGTTAAGTTTATATAGATATATTTTTATATAGTTTTTTTTGGCGATTTTTGTATCAAAATGGATTCTTTGTTGTTTTACCATAGTAATGTGCGATTTGCTTCGTTTTTTTTTGCATGTCAAAGTTTGCAAACAAATGCGTTACGATTTGCATTTTCACGATGTTACTACCTTATAATACTTTCAGCCATCGATCTATGGAGTATTCCAATGCGGCTATCCATCTGGTGCACATAGAGATTCATATTGAAATTGGTATCAATTTTATATGAATGCATACATACCTTTTGCGATCCATGTCGGACTCAGTGTGGAAATAGTAATGTTTCTGTTTGCTATCTGATGGAATAATTTCAAAGGCGTGCTTTTTGTTCACCGAAGATGTTTGCTGGACGCGATAGCCATGTAAACAGGCAACACCTAGAAATGATGATAAGTTTATTGGTACATAAGAAGACATTTTTTTGGAGACTCACCGAATGCGTTTTTGGCATTCGCATCCTGATAGAAGTATAGGCAAGCATCCTTGAGTACGCAATATCGACGACTCCATGACTTCCATTGGGTGCCCAGCTTAATCAAGTACCCAAAGCAATCGGGTCTGCGTACCTGACTGGGCGGTAAGGTAAGATCACGACGTGTTTGTTCCAGCCAGGCATCGGTAATCTGGCTATCTTCGGCGGCACGCATCAGCACCTCCAGCCATCTTGCTTGGGCCTGATCACTATCTGCGGCAAGATGCAGTGTTGGTACACCCTTGCGTCGCAGACAGAAGCGGTAGGGTCGGATAGGCGCTTCACTATCCGTATCATCAACACGATGTATTTCGTAATTAAACAGCATCATTGCACCAACGGGTTGCTTATCCTACATCATATATATATATCCGTACAGAAATCCATACAAGAATGACCAGAAATTCTAAGAAGGGCATACTCACTACATCAGTCTTGTAGAAATATAGACAGTTATCCCGTTTTAGAGAGAACCAACGACGTACCCATTTGTTGCTCTGTGAACCACTTGCATGACCGCCCATTTTCCACAGATACCCACTGTAAAGAGGTGCTCCGCCGTGAATATCCGCCGTAGTTGGACTCAATACCCCCACTGTTCTGGCAACCTGTGGTTGAAGAGGTAGAATATGGAAGCGTTATAACCTTGGAAGTTTAAAAATTGTGTTTCTATCATACATACCTCCAATGTAAGGACATCGCTACCGGCATGGGCAATCTTCACCACTTCGGAATGACTCTTTTCAAGTACGCTAATGCCATTTACAGCCAACACGATATCGCCGACTTCGAGTCCTGAGCTTTCCGCAGGTGTATCAGGTTCGATTGCGGAGACCACAACTGGCTTAGAACCATGTATTCTGAATCCAAATTCACCGGACTCACGGCGTACCACAATTGTCTTGTCACTCTCTGCATAGTTGAATTTGGTATTAATGTTTGTAATACAAATTAACAGATTAAAGTTTAATAAATCTTAATTTAATATGAATTTGGATATCGAGATATTTTAATTTTGATGATTACGGCATCGTTAGCGCAATCCCTGAATAGTATCAAGGTAACTAACTTGAAATGAAGTCATTGTCAAATTTATTCGCAACTTTGCGGCACGTGTTTCTGTGAGTGTTTACCGCTTTTTTTCGTTGAAATTGTTTTCAGCGCTTGATTTTCCTTGCACCACACAACCAACATCAGCTTGAGGAGTTCTTCGAGACTTTGTCGAAGCGACTCATGTTCGCCAGTAGTTGACTCCGGGGCTAATAAAAATGGCGATTATCAATTAAAACGCACGGATGTTTTCATGAATGAAAAGTTGTAACGTGTTTTAACGTACCGAACACCATGCTGATCTATAAAATTGATGAACAGCGTGGACTCTCACTTGAATGGCAACACTCAGGAAATCACTAATATCGCCTTGCCAATAGTTGGCGTTCGGGGCAAAAGACTTCAGAGGAATGCGACGCGCTTGTTGACTCAAGACACGTTTACGCTTGAAATTGCTTCAGTTTACCGTGCGCTGTTTCTATTTTCGAGAATTATGCGCACCGTCTTTGCTATGGTGTGGCGAGAGCATCCGTTCTATACATACTTATGAATTAACGCAAGCTGCGTAACGCTATTTTCGTCACCGAGAGAGACAGGGAGACACGTTTCCCCCATTGGCTAGGTAAATAACATTCCCTGAATGTTTCACGCACTTCGGTGTATCGTTGTTTCCTTATTATTGGAAGCCAATGACTCGCGCACGCATGAATTGTTTGATAAACACGTCAGGCGTTCCTGCACTCACCGAACGATTTCGTTGCCTGTCGCTTGTACATTTCCAGGCAGGATTTGCGGTGAACCATGCGATGCGTAACAGCCTGATAACGCTTCTTGAAATCGTGTTCGCTTTCCGTACTGCCGGTGCTCGAAACCGAATCCCGCCTGAGTTGCTCCTCTTCCCCGGAATCCGAACGGAACCAGGTTTGCAATTCGTCAAAGTCATCAATATATATCCAGGTGTTGTCGAGATAGGGCACGCTGTAGACACCTAAATCATCCTCGTCTTCTGGCGCCGCAAGTAGCACACTTGGACTGGAATCTGTAGCTCGAAGACCTTCCAAACTTGTGTCCCGGGACCGTGCCATTGGACGCATTTTTCTTCCATTTTCAGTCCTTCCACGTTCCTCACTCTGCCACAGCACCAAATATACATGCACACACATTCACACACAAAATCTAATTTTAACGCTCAAAATAAAATTGGCTACATGGCTCTACAATGATTCTGATATAAAATTCGCGGTGTTATTCGGCCAATTGTCTGATTATTTTAAGAATCTACGCAGCTTACCTTTGCACGGAGACCTTCAGACCTATTTCGAAAATGCCTCCTATCTCCATGACCCCTATCTTCTGACCTGTAACGCTTTTCGAACTTCTTGAACAGTCTTCCACCTCCCGGGTGTTTCGTTCGGGGAGAGTCGGCAAACCCTTCAGGGGGTTGCACTATGTCTGGTTGAGTGCATGTTTTCTCTACTTCATCCGTGGTAACAATGTCTACTTCTTTGCCGCAATGCAGACAGTGTACATGCTGATCTGAAGCAGCTGCATGACTGCTGGGGTCACTATAAAAGACACTGTCACTACCCGGACTGACCGACCTTAGTGATTCGGCGCTTAACGCTTTCAATCGGCATGTATCTGGTGTCGGTTTTTGTAAAGTGGGTGACGCGTCTGGACTATGACTGTGGGGGCTCAAAATTCTGGGGCTTTTGCTTGTAGAACTTTGCGTTGTGTCGTCCTGAGCCATGCTTCGCTGAATGCTCTTTTTGCGCGGTAGAGTACTCGGAAGGCTGGCGGGCTTCTCTTCGGTGCTATCGCTTCGTTTTCGACTCTTTGTCGGAGATCGTGGGGACTTACGTCCCTTTTCCCGCAATTTTTTGCTCTTCCTGGGCGACTGCTCTGTTGTAATGGACTCGTCTGACGTTAATGCAATAGGCTTACGTTCGTCGCCAAGAGGTCGTTCCTCATGACAAGGCGATTTCTTTTGTTGCTGCTGTTGAAGTAGGAGTTTACGGTGCGGCTGCATTGGGCTACGTGTGCGAATACGGCGCTGCTTGGGCTTATCAGTGGGTCGTAGGTGCTCCTTAAGGGGCGATACTTTTTTAGCTTTTGTCTTGTCTGTTGAAGTCGAAGGCTCTTCCGATGTTTTCGATACGTCTTGTAGTTTTGCGCGCTCCTTCTCTGTCCACACATCGCGCGGATCAGATTTCCAAGTTGCACTGTACGAAATAGAGGATTTTAAAGTAAATGGAGTAAGATTGACTCAAGTGTAATGCACACATACTCATCTTCCAAGGGTGAATCATAGTATCCGGATGAAGAAAAGTGCGCGCTGCGCTCGTCCTCCGACATTGACGTGGCATGTTTCGGTAAAGGCACTGGTGGTCGTTGAGGCAGATCAGGGCAAGATCCGTTGAGGCTATAACTACCGGACGATGAGCTGCTGCCCGTCGGGGATGAGCGCCCCGTGCGCACGTCAGGCACTGGCGTCAGTTCGCTGGTTTCCTCTGTAATGGCCGGGGGAGAAAATGAGGGCACAACCATGTCTTCGCCTATGAAACCGAAATATGTGCACAAGTGAACAAGAGTTTACATGCTCGAAAAATATTACGTTACCTGCGGTCGGTTGTTGTATTTGCACGCTTCGAGCCCCTCTGTCTACACCCTGGAAACAGTGTGAATCAGCAAAGGATAGCTAATGAATAAAGTAAATTAAGTACCCTCGATGTACTACGCCTAGAGCTGTCTGTTGAGTTAGCAGTAATGTAATCATCAGTTGTAGTGCTCTCAGAAAGATCCGTATTAGTCCTGCCAGAGTCAGTACGGGCAAGCAGGTCGGGTACAACAGCGGAAGGTTGAGGCGATTCGGCGGACTCTACCACACGCTTCTTGTAGATGGGTGATATTGTCTTCTTTTTTAATTGTAAATAGTGCTTTGATGTGGTCGCTTCAGGAACCTTAATGGATACACTTAAGGTGTCAGTAATTACACGAGGTGATGTTGGGCTGGTGATCTGAGTATAAAGTACATAGTCAGGTAATTTGATCAATTTTCTCATTTACACGCACAATTTGGTAAAATCATGTGCGTTTAGTACCTGTATCTGATCCGGCAGTTCCTCATCTAAGACATCCGTGTCCATGGACGAGCGTTGTTGGTGCTGCAACATCAATAAGTGCTTTCGACGGGAAGACGGCGTGAGCAGCTTGACGGAAACCGGGGACGTTGTTAATTCGGACGTGCCACTCAGACCTGTTCCGTTATCAGTGCCGGAATCAGCCTGGAGCACAGTTGCCTGTGATTCGTTCCATATGCCGTCGGAGTGATCGCGCAAATCGGTGGCGAGTGAATCGCTCGACGCACTCTTTTCTTCCGGCCGTACGTAACAGGTCGGCACAACACACTCATCTTCGTCGTCATCTTCCCCATCCCCATCTCCATCCCCATCTTCATCTTCCACCTCCTCTTCGTACTCAACGTTATCGTCCGACTTGCGCTCTTGGTCCTCGCTTGTCGATGATCCTTCAACTTTCAGATATTTGCCATCGTAAATATAATTCTCATGGAACACTTCGTCAATAGAGTCCTGCGGACCGTAACTGTTTCCGTTCTCCTCGTCAATGGAGGAAAATACGTGATCCTCCATCTTAAAAATGCCCTCGTGACGTATTGGGGTCGTGCGCAAATATGGCGTATACTTCTTCGCTTGCTCTTCGACATCCGCTTGAAGGATATTCTCATGGCTGACAGAGGACGGAACGCATTCGATGCGGCGCTGTTGGTCCAGAAGGATCTCTCCGTCGGAGGAAGTTTTTGTAAGCAGTTTCTTTGCCGTTGGTGGTGGCATTTGCGGTTTGAAATCAATAAAGATCTCCTTCTTGGATTCGGATTCTTCGGAATCATGCTCGCTGCGGGTGATTGACGACGAATCGCTAAGCAATGGCGGCAATATATCCGGCGGGGGTGATTTTAGCACAAACGGCGAGCGGGGTGGTTCATCGGAATAAGTCCGATGCAGCATTTCATGCGGCTCTGGCTCGTGGACATCTTGCTGTTGTGGTGGTACAGGACCAAACTTGCTTCCAGCTTCGGAGTAAGACTTTGTTAATTTACGACCGTTCACCATGATGCCGTTTGTCTGCGCTCCCTGGGATACCATTTTGACCTGTTCAAAAAGTATGTTTACGACGCGGAACCAATGCGACGCAAGGATTTGATAACGCGAAACATACCCGACTAACTGTCCTCGGGCTCAAACTTGGCGGCACCGGTTTCCTGCCCAAACATGCCTCGGTTTGCGTCGCCTGTGTTTTCATCGGCGTGCGTATGTGCTTCTCTGCACGAGTTTCATCGCATCAACAAACGAAACAAGAAATGCGGAATGTAGTTAACAGCGATGCAATAAAACTTTGCGATATGTCTAAACTACGGAAATATTTCAAAAGCTCTTACGCTCACCCATCACGACGACTGGCTCCACGGGTTCTGGCTGCTTCGTAATGGGGGTAATTTTTTCCAGCGAACGTCGGACGTCGATGAGCCGCTCCTGACTCCTTGCCGTCTTGCTGAGGCTGGATGTGGAGGCGCCCAGGGACACCACCGCATCGTCGAACGACGTAAGCGTGTGCGAACGGGCAAAGCTAACGTGTTTCGTTCTGGGGCAGAAATTCGTCCGCGGAATTACAATATTAAATTACGGAGAACGGCAGTTAGTCACCTATGCGGTGTTGTGTGCGATCCATGATGGTCTAAAATCGATCGCGGTCGCTCCATTCGCACTGATTCATCATCCGAAGGCATCCATTGGTAGGTGCTGGCGTCCGTGTACGCCTTTCGGCGGAAATAAGAGCTGTTTAAATCCTGTTCGTAATTATAAATTTCCGTCTGGGGTGGTGGTACCCATCTGAAATTGACATCGACAAAATTAGGAATGTGACAGGCAGAGGGATGAGGGAAGATTCCGAAATTCATTGATTGCTTCCGATGAAATTGAATCATGAAATTGACTGAAAACGAAATGTGACATTGGCGTCGCTATCGGGAACGCTCGTACCTTGGTTTCCTCACATACTGTTGGTACTGCGGGCGGCGGTACAATTCCTGCAAGTTTTCATCGGACGGCACCTTCTGCACGCACACGGTCAGTATTGAGGACTTGGTGCACGGCGAGAGTTGCTGCGAGGACAGGCAGCTGAAGAAACCGCGGCGATCCGTTTCGAGCGCTCCCATTCCGCGCTCAGATATGCAGTACTGCTCGAGGATATCCTGCCGACTGTATAAGGCCGTGGAGCGTCGGCTGCGCGCCTGCACACGGCCGGACGTCTCATCCTCCGACTCGTAGCTGACGGCGATGTGCTGAATGTCCGCCTGTGGCAGTGGCAGAAGCAGGAGCAGCCGGAACGCATGCATGAAGTGGCGTCAGAAAAAAAAACACAAACCGAAAACAAGCATTATGTGAGATGAGCGCCGGAAAATCGATGCGGCGGTGTAACTCGCAAACAAAGATGTTGTAAACTTTTGCAGGCATCTCGCCACTCGTTACAATAGTGCCCCGGTGCGCGGTGGAAAATTAAACTTTTAAATGGCGCTTTAAAAATTTCAGCCGCATTCGTGTGTTGCGGCGACTTTGATGTACATGTATTGCCGCTATATGTGCGCTCGGTAATTTTCTTTTTTTTCCGTCGCTGGCTATTGAAACTTCCTAACTTTTCGCGGATTAAAGCAAAGTTCTAGTTCTGCTGCCACAAACGACGAAGGTAATTTAATTCAATTGCGGCGAGCTAGTAACGTTATTTAGGGATTTTTAATCAACAATATCGATCAGTGAAGAATTAAGGTCGTCCGTGGCCCCAAGGCACTTTACGTTTAGTTTCGAAAATGGCAAAATTTCTCGAGGGGGGGACACTCCCCTGTTGGGGAGAGGGTCATAATGGGTTCCGAGGGGAACCCCCGTGCCCTGTTTTATATAAGAAGAAGCCCCTTCTATCCCGGGGGACTTATGTACGTGCCTAGTGTGCCTAAAGTAACCCATCATTGCAATTGGGTACAGAGGTTAGCTCTATTCTATTCCTTCAATGTAATTGATCATATTATAAACCAATTACTATTGATTAGAAGAAGAATTCATTTTGACGTACATCCTTTGGGATTCGATCCCTGGACTCTGCGGTGTGTGGTCAGCGTTAATACCATTGAGCCATCTGGCTGGACTTACCTGTGTTGCTGCGTCGTAATGATTGTTTATTATAACCCGAGAATTTCCCAAGTATCCTGGAACAAAACGCTTTTATTATTGGATGTTTAAAAACCAATGTACAAGATCTCCAGCAAGGAACGCCAATGAGGGGGAGGGGTTACCCCATGATCCATACATAAAATAATGAGGGTTGCATGAAATTATTACAGGAGTCTGTTACGTAGTGACCCATGGGTCGCAAGTCCTGCGGGCCTCTGTCATATGTCGGCGACCCGTGGTCTAAGGAATATTTACAAAGTTTCCTAATTATTCCCGATTCCCTGTTATTGCGCTATTGAATTTGATTAGATTTAGCTGAAACAAAATTCACCAAGGTCTACAGCATAGATCGCTAAAGAGTGCCCCCATGAGACGTCCATATACTAATGCCGGTCACAGGATATTAGTAAACGATTAAAGGGTCACTTAGTGACCCGCGGGTCACCAAGTGATCGCTGATCTAAAGAAAATTTATTACCATTACAAAATATACAAATAACCGTTAGTAATCAATTTCCTCATTACGTGTTTCCTCTCCGCCTTCCCGTTAGCGCGTTATTTGATTTGTTTGGGTTCAGCAGAAACAAAATCCAGTAAAGTCTGCAGGAACGATCGCCAAGGATGGGGGGGGTCCCCATGAGGCATCCATGGACTAATGTCGGTCACATGAAATTATTAAAGGAGACGGTTAAAGAATATTATTTACACGGCACCTTTTTCTCATTACGTACTTCCCTCCCGTCCACCCGTTTTTGAGGTATTTGATTTGTTTTCGCAGAAATAAACTCCAGCAAGGTCTATAGCATGGATTCCTAAGGAGTGTTGGGGTGGGAGTACCCCTTGAGGCATCTATGAACTAATGTCGGTTATATGAAATTAGTAAAGGACTCCATGGCTCATATGGTGACCCGCGGGTCATATTTCGTCGATCCTTGGTCTAGTCTAAAGAATATTTCCATTGCAAAATATAAAAATAATCGTTTCCAATTAATATCCTCATTATGTGCTTCCTTTCCGCCACCCTGCTATTTGATTTGATTTAGCAGAAACAAAATCCAGCAAGGTCTACAGTATAGATCGGCATGAGGCATACATAAACTAATGTCGGTCATATGAAATTAGTACAGAACTCATGTGTCTCATGTGTCAGTCGCGTGTCATATTTTACCGACCAATGGTCTAAAGAAATTGTTTCAAAATAGGAAAATAACGTTTGCGGCTACTTTCCTCATTATGTGCTTCCCCCTTTCGCTTTCCCGTTATCGCGTTATTTGATTCGATTTGATTTAGCAGAAACAAAATCCACCTGTGGCGTTCGTTCACTGGACCGTCACTCGTTGTTATTGTTATAATGAAACAACTACCCCCATTTATTAGTAGCCAATAACAATAATTACTATTTACAAGGTAATTATTTGTGCTAGAAATTGCGTTTCATCCCCTGAGTGCACCGCACCACACGTCAAACACATGGTTGGCGCACGTAGCGGTGAATAAAATTTCAAATGGCGCATTCAACGATAATGCGGCCGCTGCACTTGCGACTACTACTTTCGTGTGGCCCACCGAAACGCGCGCTGCCACGAGGGAGGTGGAATCAATACTCGGCCAGCATTTCGGGGGGGTTGGTAGCAGCGGCAGGAGCAGCAGCAGCAGGCACCAAGAGCGACCAAACCGCGGTGGGCGGCGAAGTGGATGGAGCGGGTGGAGAGGAATGTGCCTCGCAGAAGTAGGAGTGCGATTATCAAGTCAAACGCGCCCCGGCATCGCTCGCGCGCGCGGAAAACCTTTGCCTCGCAAAACATGCAGCGCTTAACCTCTTCGATACCGCTTCTCTTGCGTTCTAATTCGCCCCAAAACTGAGCGCGCAAATTGAGTTTGCCCACTTCAAACACTCTAATGGTCTCTGTGTGCGCCTGCGGTGGATGCAGTTGTTGGTCGGCGTGCCGCCAAAGTTGGTCGAAGGACGGACGCTTTATTCATGAAATTCTGATGCATATGCCCTATTGCCTCACATTGTCCTGACACGCGAACCACCGGAAAAAGACGCGCTCGTTGCATTTTCCCTTGCGTCAGCATGCTTTTTCCTCCAGTCTTCCATTGAATGTTGGGGATTCTAAGAGTTCAATCTATGGAAAACCGTACAAAGGGGAATGATTACAGAAGGACCGGAGGCGACAGGGATAATGATCGTTGTAGAGACACTTTTAAAAATGTAACATGCTTTTTATGTCTGGGGCCGTGGTTGTGTTACACTACTCGAAAGGATGACTTAGCATATACTGTGCCCTGAATGATGATGAGTATTTAGAAGCCGGGAGAGCTACCCTAACTCAACTCAATGTAAATACGCCATTATTGTACTTCTCATTTTTTCAAATATGGACCATTTCAGTTATTTTAGAATTTAAAATTTCTCAAAAATTAATGCAAGACATAGGCGTCGATGGAATTCCTTACAAGGGTGAAGCCTGGGGTTGCAAAAAGTTATGAAATGGACAAAAATGGATCTTCCATGCACTCTCTCCAGCGCCCTTGATTTAAGCACATAATAGATTTAACAGGGGCTCAATAGCTCAATAAATAGCCCCTCCAGTTACTAGTCATCGTTATCTGGAGCCATTAAGATCATTCCCGCAATCCCTTCTCTCCTTTTCGGTGATAATCAATCTTATTGTTAGACTCGTCCCATGTAACGATTTCCCACTCCCATATTAACCCAATTGGCCAATATTTGATTTTATAACCTTAGGCATCCCTTTTATAAATTAACTGATTTTAACAAGTCATACCAATTAATCAAGCAAATATATTTCAGGTTTATACAAAAAATATTTTTCAAATTTCAAATATTTAATTTTTGAAGAAAAAAAAAACAAGTTCTACATATTTTAATATATCTTGCATATTACATGGTTTGATGTGCACAAGCAAAATATTTACCAGTTTATTTTAATATGCTTAAAAAATGGTAAACACCGCGAACAATCAGTATGTTTATGCTCCACCCGAAATTCGTAAACAAGTTGCTGTTGTTGGAATATCGAACATTGTACAAATAACGGTTCTGAATGGAGATTACGCTGCGTGTGCGAAAAATACAGATAAATCCAAAGTTATTAAAAAGTCCATAGCAACGACTAGTTGGAGACAACCATGGAACCCATTTTATTTATATTAAAATCGTGCCTAAGCCGCCCCTCAGATGGGGAGTGTAAAATCGGATAAAACACCCTGCTGACAAAAAAGTTATGGTATGCGAGTATCGTGCCGACGGCACGGAGTGCTCTCAAGGAGGACTATTGTGTCCCGCATTGGCGCGGAAGGATCGTGAGAACCTTACACCTTCCAAGACATTTAAATTTTAATCAGAATGTCGCAATGTGAGGGAATTTATTTTAACATGGTTATGTATCTGCGATGTGTCTCTAAAATATTCGGAGCATGGTCCGATATCTTAACATGTGCTATGTGTTTATGCTTCATTTATGACAAACCATTTATGTGTGAATGAGCGCCACCTATCAGGAAGCCTCGTGGCTAACATGATTGTAGCATACTACTTGAATGCTACAATCATGTTATGCACATGCCCTGCAATGGAGCATGGCGCACAGTGGTTCAATGTACAAAAGAGAGATATAATCCTTGATTTTGATCCTAGAAAATTCAAATTTTCAGAATACACTCATTGCATTATTTTATTACAAATGCATATTGAACATGTAATTTTTATCGGTTTTATCATGTCCTTGATCATGCCATCATGTCATGCCATGCTAGTTTCACTTTGAAATCATTATTTGAATAGGTTAGTG
This sequence comes from Mimaenictus wilsoni, assembly GCA_027575185.1. Classification (NCBI taxonomy): domain Eukaryota; kingdom Metazoa; phylum Arthropoda; class Insecta; order Coleoptera; family Staphylinidae; genus Mimaenictus; species Mimaenictus wilsoni. The sequence continues at coordinate 8,885 of JAODAC010069079.1, read as the reverse complement.
TTATTTGTGATTGGTACTATTTTATGAGACCTCCAGAACACATTTTATTTAATCGTTTTTCCCGTTGCTACATGTCATTTGTTCAGCGCTGTGATGCGCTGACTTCTGGTCGCCATCAATATTTGAATTTGGCGCCCTGCGCGCCAAGCTAATGGGTGGCAACTGCGCAACGCTACTGAGCGTCCCTTTTTGTCCTTGCTAAGTGGTGCGACCGTGATGCGAGTAGGTGGGTTGTAAGCCTTGTAAGTGTGTTCAATAAATATTCGTTAAAATTACCACCTTGTCGTTGTGAGCCTGTCGGGGGATGAATGCACCCTGGCTATTAATTTAGAGCTCGTGGCTAGAAGCGCGAGTGCATATAGAAATCATCGTAAAAGACGCAATACGCCTGAACATCATTTTTAGAAAAACAGTAAGTAAATCAAATAAAACAAAGAAAAACAGGAAAAAACATGGTCCAGTGGACTTAGAAAGAGGGACCTTGGCATCATAATACACGATGTACATTATGAAATAAAGTGATAGGCGTCCGGCGTTCTGCAATTTCGCAAACAATTAAAATTTCAACTTTGTTTTTCCGAAAAAAAAAACGGCATGTATTAACGTGAAAAACGATTAAATAAAATAGGTTCCGGAGGTCTTACAAAATTGTACCAATCACAAATAGAACTCAAGGGATGCACTAAACAAAACAAAGTTACTCCCGTCCTAATTTATAATATAATGTATCAAAATAATGATTTCAAAGTGAAAATAGCAATAAAAGAAAATAAGAAAACAATAAAATTGACGCTATTCTGCAGGTCATTGATTGAAATAATTAAATGGTATTGTTTAAATCATATAATAAGAGAAACAGATTTAAGGTCACGATGGCATGGCCAAGGATGTGAGAAAATTTCATGTTTAACAAGCATATGAAATATGCATTCTGAAAATTTGAACCCTTTAGGACCAAAATGAAGGGTTAAATCCCCTTTTTTGCATATTGAATCACTGTGCGGCGCACCAGGCAAGTTCGATCTAGGGACATCAAAAAAGTATCTTTACTTCCCTTCTATACTTTAGCTATCGATGCCTAAAGTATGAAGTAGTGGCAATAGCAACAATACCCAACAATTCGACATGAAGTATCGATACTTTAATTTTATACTTTGGAATAGATACTTTCTAAATTCAATACTTTCGATATCGAAAAGTATCGATTTTTTTTGATTTTATCGAGCATCGACTGCAATGGTCATTAGCTCTATCCGATTCTTTGCAATGTAATTAGTCATATTAGAGGCTAACACTATTGATAAGAAATATCGATAATTATGGAACGGAAAAGTATCGATATTTTCTCGACATCCCTAGGCCGTGCACGCAGGATGCGACGTGCTCTATTGCACGCTGATATTACCTCTCGCACCGACAACGTCTGACTGCTCTGATTCTCCTACTTTTGCCAAGGGCTTTCTTTTTATGTGGCGCTTCTTCTTCGTCTGAATCGTCCTGTACTTAGCACATGTTGCTGTTGAGATATCTGACTATTCACCGAACTTTTTAGCCACACTAGTATACCATCAAACTATTTTTCTAAAAAACGATTTCAAACTTTAGGTGTATATCAGAGGTGTCCAAACTTTTGTCCCACAAGGGCCGAATTATATTAGGATTATACACGGTTTTAAATGATGGGGGGGGGGTCCCCAAGGCAATTTTTTCCTCGTCCCTCCACCTGGGGCGAGAAGAATCAGCCACAGTTTGGCGCGCCGTAGTTTGGATACCTCTGGTACTTATACATGTTTTATCGGATCATACGAACTTTCTTTTGATTACGTGTAAAACTTTTGTAATGGGGATTTTAATTAAAATATAAACTGTTAATTGCTAACGGAATTGGTAGCAGTAAAAACGTTTTCACGAAAAAAAAAAACTTTAAACTGAAAATGTAATGAAATACAATGAAACCTGTCATATGCGGAATCTGTAATCTATGTTAACAACGGGGAAAATTTCCTGATCTGATAGTTTAAATGAGTTAAGTTATAGGCGGAAACCTTTCAACAACGGAGAAAAATCCACGTATGTTAGTTTACGACACTTAAATAATGTAAATTGATCTGAATTACGCTTGAACCAGTCGGACACGGAAACAGAATGAAACATTTGTGAATAACGGAACATATTATGTAGTTAAGGGGTCATGGGCTCCTCTTGGAATCTTGAAATTTCGTTTTTAGTACATTTTATTACAATTTAGTACAACGCGTATTGATAAAAATATTTTTTCCCCTTTGCTTCCCCGATTTCCAAAAAAGTCATTTGCCCTCTCCACGTTGTTGTATTTTATTAACCTGTTATATGCGAAAATCTTAGGCGATTTTATCGCAAAGCGCATTGATAAAATTTTAAAATGATTTAAAACGGATTTTTAAAAATGTGCACTTCCTGTTTCTGCCTGCATTTTGTTGACCTTTTATATGTGGAAACCTTTCAACAACGGAGAAAAGTCCGCACCTATTAGTTTTCAAGACCTAAATAATGTAATAATGTAAATTGATCTGTATTGCGCCTGAACCTGTCTGACACGGAAACAAAATGAAATATATGCGAATAACGGAACATTTTATGTGGTTAAGGGGTCAAGGACCCCTCCTGGAATTTTGACATTTCGGTTTTAGTAGATTTTAGCGCAACGCGTATTAATAAAAATAATGTTTTGTCGTTTGCTTCCCTGATTTCTAAAAAAAAACGATTTGTCCTCTTCGCATTGTTGTATTTTATTAACCTGTTATATGCGGAAACCTGTCAACAACAAAAAAAGGTTGGTCCCGTGACTTTCTGTATATGGCAAGTTTCATTGTACTGAAGCTTTATGCAACTTGTGACATAGATGTAATAAAGAAATATTTGAAAATCCTGTGGGACCTTTAAAATTATTTGCCCTCCTCGTATATCAAAATTGAAGCCACCATTATGTCAAGAAGATTTACAGTTTGTTGCTTTATGGATTCCGCATGCTTCCAAGAATTTGATCCCGAGGGATTGGCGCTTTGTTTCCGTTCCTTTTCCTTCAATTTCAGTCACAATACGCATACATCATCTATACAAAAGCACCCACAGTAGTACCATTTACAGATAGGAGCAGAGAGCTTTCCGTAGAAACATGCATGTAATCAAGTTGAGTCATGCATTGTCCAAACGGTAGATAAACGTTATGAATTTTTAACGCACTGCAATCTCTTTGACATGCATGGAACAAAATGCAAATTGATATAGTGATCCAATTTATAAAATGCGATTACCGCGCGTTGTTGTTTTCACCATTTTCGGCAAAAATTCGTATATAAAATTCACAGTTCAGGGGGGAGAGGGAAAATAAGTAAAGAATCCAGAACATACCTGTGTGTTCCATACTGTGACCGGGTCGCAGTTGCACGTTCATTTTTCTTCGCTACCATCAACCGTCACGGGCGTGATATATGACAGCAATCCGAAATTACCTGCAATAAATGTGTGAGTGCGTTAAGAGAAAAAGGGCATGAATGTCAGACTGCAGGTGCGGGTGGGCGAAATGAGTGAAATTTCCCGTTCCGAATGCGTGCATATAACGATTCGCAACATCGAATTATTAGTAGACAAATTGTTAATATGGGGGTCGGTTTTGTGGTAAACTTTGGATAGCATCGAATGAATCTTGTCCACATATGTGCCGATACAAAGCCAGATGTTGGGGAGCTAATTATCGATCGGGTTGCTCGCTGGATTGAACACTTATTTTCATCATTACGAACCTATTCGCCCTCTGTACACAAACAGCGATGGACTAATATTTACCGAAAGCTGAATCTGGCCGACATTTGGCGAATTCGATATGTGCGATGGCTCGCGGGGTGGAAATGCTTTACCTGCTGCCCGCCCGGTGAAGCAACCAACCACAGCATCCGGCTGGGATGGATAACCAAGCGTGCACCGCAATTGTCATCCGCTTTGGCGGGCGCGCAAAAAATCTAATTACGCGGATGCTTACAGAACAGTTAAATTTTAATGCAATTATGAGTGCGGTGCGTGGCATGCGACAGACGTACTGTGCCTCCTGTCACTACCATTTTTCGAGCAGTCTGTCTCCCTCGTGTGGCGAAAGGGGTGGCAACTACGGCGCAACCCACTTATCCCCGAGTAAATTAAGAAACATTGCAATTTCCGGCTGAGCCTGTGAGCATCACGCTGAAGCCGTAGAAAGCTAAACATCAAGCGAGGGTGATGCGTCGGTATGTGCGGCACGACACAAAATTTGCTACCCGGCGAATACTGTTATCATCTGCATGACTGTCGCTCACTGGATGTCATCTACTGTCTCGTCAAACGTCGAATCACGCGAGCGAACGATGCACGCACGTGTTACATGCATCACCGCGCGAATTGGCGCACGTTTTTGATTCTGCTCTTCGTGTGCGTCGCTGGCGGTTGGTCGGTGGCGGCAATGGGCCGCAGTGAAAGTGATTCGCGCCTTGTGATCGAGGGTGCCGTAGGCGACGGCGGGAATACGGACGACGACAGATGGTCACTCGATCGCGCGCTCGTCGCCGGTTTATCGCCAATGGACGAATTCGACGATGCACTCAGTAAAGGTATACGTTACCCCACCGATCGTGAGTTCGGTCAAGCGTGGCCCGACGCAGGGATGTTTTTACCATGTTTGGTTCATGCCTGCTCTAAGTTGAATCCAATTCAATTCCGGGCTGCGCGTAGAAAGGAAGCGTAATAACATTACTACTGGTTGGCATTCCGCGTCTCGCGAGCTTGGAGCATACATAAAGAATGTACAGAAGACACATACACGTGCGCACATGTACGCAGCGCACGACGCGACGTTCTCTGAGGATACCATTCATTCAGTGTCATAAAAAAGTCGATTTTCTCACTTTGGTATCCAGCATTTTGTCGTATTGATTCGTATTTGCCCGTGTATATCTGTTGGCTTTGCATGCAAAATTTTCAGCCGATATTCAGTATCTGGTGCATGGTGAAACTTTCCGATTGTGAGTGGAATTTGATTAAAAATGTCAATTTGTGCAAGTATTTGGTAAAGCAGAATTTTGGCACGTGCTTAGGGAAATTCTTAATAGGGCCAACAAGGGCGCACTGGCAACCTGGGACTGTTGTTTGCCGCGACAGGGTTACACTCCGGGTTAATCGTATTTTGAATCCATTTAATCATCATTTAATAACGTACATCCCTTGGCGTTTTCACGTGTGAATTCAATTGCGAGTCACTCCTCCAATGCGAGATACAATTACATGTCAGGTTCGCATTGCATTAGCATGCCGCCAAATTGCTAAACATTTTCACACTTACCTATATTCTTAGCAGCCGTGTAAAGTTGCCTTGATTTTATCAAAAAGTATAATGCTGTTTGCTTCAGTTTTCGACGTTGGTTGTTGATATAGTAACATGTCACTTTGGCGCGTTTGATTTTCGACGGCAACCGCGTGATTCTTGTATATGGTAATGTGATTAAAGTTAAACAACAATTCTTACATTTGTATAAAAATCAGTTATTAGCACCATTTTTATCATTTGTGTGTATGTGTGTGTGTGTGTATGTTTTACTTTTTAATACTACCTCTATCAGTTTTTTGTTTGGATTTAATATGCGCTATTAAAAATATCAATAAATTCGTTGGAGTTGATGACTTTTTTTTTGGAGTGAGTTTTAAATGGGTTTGCGATTTCAGTTGATGTGCCGGATTTTGGGAGAAGTGAACAAACGGATGCGTTGATCGGAGTGAGCTGATGACTTCGTCTCGTTTGCGTGTTCAATTATAATTATGATGCATATGGTGTTGGTTATGAAAAAAGTTAGTAAAACACGAACGAAAAAGCGACGCGTGCTAACGCTCCGGCCGATAGACCGTCACTCCGGCTCCGGGTGTCTGCCAGTACGACGGTGGCAGTTTCGTGCCATACCAACACGCGCGCGACTGCGGCATCCATGAGTCGTTGTGCGCGCTACCCCCAACCACCCCCGCCTGCCTGCTTGCCGCTCCGCTCGCGCCCTCCAACGCCGCCGCCCCCTCTTCTCATCACCGGCATCGCCGTCGAAGCACGCCGGACGCTGGCGGCGGCTGCAGCGGCAGCATCGGAGGTTGGATGCGCGCGTCCCACATGCGCGTGTCGCGCGCTCGACATGCGGCATGCGGTGCCGGCACGCGCACCTGCTCTCTCTCCGCCACCACCACCAACAACACCATCCCCACTCGCCGCCGTCAAGCACACGCAGACATACACAAACACGCACGCAAACGCATACCTAGGTAGACACGGACCCCGCGCGCAGCGTCGAGCTCTTGCCGCCGCGGTGGACCAAAATACATCATACCGGCTAGGATCGTTGCTATGCCAACCTGTCCCGGTTTATCGTCCTCAGCCTTTCGCGCTGCTGGTGCGCTTGCAGTGCGCGAAGAGGGCGATCGCGTCACGCGCCACACGCCACCTCGCCGAGGATGCGTTAACGCAAACGGCGGATTATTGGCTGGACCAGTTTCGCAGGTTTCGCACTATTTATTCATTGCATATGAATGACTTTCGAAGGGGAATTTTTGGTCGAGGGCGGCGGGGTGGGGTGCAAATTTGTCGCGCTGTGAGGGGCTTTGGTGTGCTATTTATAGCTTGTCAGGCTTGCTGATGGGCAAATGATGATGGGCTGGGAGCGATGGGTGAAGGTGCTGAAGTGCGTGCGGACTATTTTTATGCCACTCGCTTTATAATACATGAGCACGCACAGAACTCATTCGGTTTAATCATAGGAAGCTATCAAACATCGGTTGGGGCGCAGTGGGTCACGGGGTCAATCGGTCGTCAATATGAATATTCTCCCCTAAGTGCCACGATTTTCTCAAGCCGCTCCAAGTTCCATAAATTATTAAAATGACTTTTCGATGCTTCCAGATTTGCTGAGGGAGAAGAAGCACGGCAAAGAGCGACGCGGTCCGAAGATCTGGGATCAATGGGGTAAATGGTCGCAGTGTTCCGTGACGTGCGGTGTCGGCAAGATTGTCAGATGGAGGCATTGCGTGGGTGGTGGTTGTGCGCCCGGCGAAAAGGAAGCGCAGATTAAAAGCTGCACATTACCTGCGTGCTGAAACTTTAATGTCGCAATAATTTATTCTTGTAATCACTCTACGGCAATGCGACAGTTAAGACTTAAGACTGAAGCTCGCTTTATTACATTGTGCTGTAGGAGGTTAACGCATAAATTTATTATGATTCGAATATATACATTTATCAAAAAAAGCGATCTGATTTAAACGGTTGCAATGTTTACCACCCATGAGATGTCATCCAAAACCAACTTTACTTGTGAATCTGTCGTTGCGTTAATCGGCTCCTGTATAGTCGGCTGAACATTATCACAGGCATTATTTATCTGCATTACCTGCCTGTGCGTTTGTCTGATCTTTTCAAAATAAAAGAAATGAAAAGCATCGGTGCGTACGTAGTTGCATAATTATCTTAGAGTTTGGCGATCTTGGGTGCAACAATGCGCGGATTTTGTTTCTCGAGCAATTTGCGGCCCTCAGTCTTGTAGTCGTAGGTGCAGTTATGGGCCTCCGCGTGTCGATGTTCGGGACAGAAGAAGAGTCCGCAGCGGCAGTCGAACGTGTTCGTAATGTTGAGCCGACGGTTGCATTGCGCGCACCGCCTGCGCAGTTTTGAGGCGGGGCACACATTCGGCTCGTCGATGCGCCCGCAGTGTCCATCCGACTGGCATGGTCGCTCCAAGGAGTTATCCTGCTGGAGGACCACACGCGTTCGGTTCGACCGCATACGGTGGCGCAGCATTCGGCAGAAGGGCGGAAAGGAGAGCTGGGTACAGGTTGACGCGTCGGTGGCGGCTTTACTCTCGTTTACATTCTCGTGATTACTGTCGACATTACTGCTTTGCGAACTGGGGCAGCAGAAAAATTCGCTCAGCAAATGCATGCGTACTGTATGCAAAAACCTGCTTACCTGCCTGCTTTGTCGGCCATAGTATTACTGCTGGTATATATTATATCACTAAAATTCTGAAAGTCCGAGGAAGCGTGCACACGAAATTCAATTTGGCAATGGAATATTGATTTGTCATTTTGATTCCCCGGCCGTCTAGATATGCAGAAAATGGTAGATTTTTTTATAATCTGCAATTGTTGTCAAATGCAGGGTATATATTGAATCATGTGAGTAATATTAGTGTAGGAATCGGTCATATGCAGTAATACCATTAGCCCGGTTGGATGTGTACGCGATAAGATATTGGATTACCTTGGCTTTCCGCAGAAAGGTGTGACCAGGGTCCTAAAGCAAACCTTCCCACATCCGCAGCTCCATACGACTCCGATCTGAGAGAGGGGTGCAATTACTCGAGATCTGTAGCACTAAATATTCTATTTGTGATGTTCTGACATTTCCATTACAATTGACATCTAGAGCTCTGCCATCTACATCAACTATATTAAAAATGCAATTCAAGAAACCTAGATTTAATTCATTCATTCTGAAGATATAATCAGTTATGGCCCTGTGTTCTGTGTTCTACAGTCAACCTACTTACGTCAACGCTTCCTGTCATTTCTAACCTAAGGGGTACAATCACTTTGAAACACTTATGTGGAGACAGTAACTTGCACTCCGCGTGAAGTGTGCTGGAATCTATGGTCAGCATTAATTAAAATACAATTCCTGGATTACTTAATACTTAAAAAAGCTTTCACCATTATAATAATACAATTTTTCTCTTGTGGGGCTTCTATATTCATAAAACAGTTTAACCGTGATGTATAATTTTGCAATCACGGGAATCTTGCACTTCTTGTGGAAGGTGACGCAAGAGAAACTCGTGACTGCTGGTGAG
>JAODAC010068748.1:14874-48972 GCA_027575185.1 Mimaenictus wilsoni | reverse complement strand
GCGAAACGTACGTTGTACAACTCTTGTAATAAACCTGTAAAACATACATTTGCCATAATTCATTCACCAACATTTAAATTCAATTTTCCTACAGAGATCAACACAGAGGCAAAAAGATACATAAAGATCCCGTATGTAGGTAAACTTACAGACATTGTATCCAAAAAATTACGAAAACACAACATTTACGCTGGGATATACAACCAAAACATGCTTCGCCAAATACGTAATTCAAAACTTAAATCACCAGATGACCGTTTCTATAACTCGGGCGTTTACCAAATTAATTGCAATGACTGTAACAATTTTTATACAGGGCAAACCGGAAGAAACTTTGCAATTAGGTTCAAAGGACATCTAAAAATCACCAATAATTCGGGGAGCCCCCAATGCTCGGTACTAACAGACAACCTCATAACCGCAGGCCATAGATGCACTTTGGTAAACCTTAACATCCTCCACATTTGTAGCAAGAGCCATAAACTCAACGCATTGGAGACGATTTACATAAAACATGCTATAACCACCGATGAGCACATGGTCCTTAATGACCAAATAGAATTGCTGATAAACACACCCCTCACCGGCAATATTTTTACCTAAAAATTCTTGATATATAAGCATCCTCCTAAAATTGTAACTCACCAGTACCTGATGATGGCGTAAGCCGAAATGTACATTGTACCATACAATAAATCTGTAAAACATCTAAACATTCGTGTATTCGTGTAACAATTTCTAAAAAATGTTTTACCTACACCCATCAGAAGTTTCCACCAACTAAATAAAAACATATTTAATGCCTTCGACATTTAAACAAAACAGTAATAAATCCGTAGCACTACAATAACACATTTAACTTATTGTAATCTCTTTCAATATTACATCAATTACAAAGTATGCGCTATGCGCCTACAACAACAATCGATTTTTTCAAAATTATCAATTCCTCGAGCTACTGTTCGCATGCAACATTCATTTACCACTTGACATATGTATACTTTATATAATGTAACTTTTATGCACGTCTCTACAGGCACGTCTTAAGCACATTTCCAAACACTATTTCCATTGAATGTATTTATATTCTACAGGAAACTAAATACAATCGATATATTGTATGCTGTCACATTTATATCTCGACAATATATCGGCTTTTGTGATACGCCCCGATTGCCACTCAATAGCTCTGCAATATTCTACGGAAAAGTCACCGGAGTCATTATTCACACTATTTAATAGTGATTTATTGAGATTAGATCCGCCTGTCTTATTGTCATTTCTAAATATACAAGTGTTGAAGTGCAGTAACGAGTTGCACTGCCGAAAATAGCGTTTTCGAAAGTACACTGGAAAAAAAATTACATTTTGCAAAGGAAAAAGGAAACGTACTTTTGCCCATTTTGTTCGTCGTCGAAATTGCACAATAAATCAGCGATGTTAAAGAGCTGACATAAACCGGAGTTTATTTTTAAATTAAACATTATCGCTTATGCAACTAATTAAAACACGTTATTTGGCATGGTGTATTTTATTATTTGTTGCCGTTGTTGTGGTTGTTGTTGTTGAAATTACACTGCTTTCATTAATTTATGTATTACGTGCGATTTTTTGCAAATTGTGGGAAAGTTCAGACGGTGTAGTTTACAACGTTTAAAAATTATCATACTTCATTATTTTTATGTTTCATTTTTAAACTTATCGTAACGAAACGTAATAAAACCTACCATAACCTTTTTAACCTAATCTAACAATAAAATATGTATCATAAACGAATCGAACCTCAATTAATGCATTCATTCACCTATAACTTGATACTCTAACCCGTACATCCGTGGTTTTCAACCTGAGCGGCGTGAAACTGTTGCAAGGGGAAGGGGGAGGGAGGAAACTGTTTTCAAAGTATCTATTTCGAATGCAAACCAAAAAAGTCGAGTAGGTGTCAAAAAATGAATCAAAAACAAGGTATCGATTTCGCATAATAATTGAAAAGGAACTGAGAACCGCGATTTCTTCAATGATACCACGGTTTGAGAAAATTTATGCTGAAAAACAACCTCAATCGTCGCATTAGATTTTTTAAAGGTGGGCGCACCAATTTTTTTTAAGGGGAACGCCAGTACAGAAACGTTGGTAACCACTGCCGTACATAGATGTCCTAAACTAATAATTCCCAACCTTGTTTATATCCTGCCTACCTTATTCTTTCTTAAAACTCTTACACCCTCCGCCTACACATCCAAAAATGATTCCCTTTTTTGTGCCTTAAATAAAAACGAGACGGGAGCCTCCCATACGAGAATCAGAGAATCAAGGGCCTTCTAATTGAACTGTTCTTGTGTTTGACATCCCTGACCGAATTGCCTCTTTTTGTAATCAAATTGTATGTCCTCAACTGTCGTTTCTTATAAACTTACCTTTGATATCATATCTGATCAATAGGAGGACTATTATCAGCACAAGTTTATGGCGAAAATCTGGATTGGCAGTTTTTGAAATACTGTTAAACCAGGTTTGTTTTCTCACTGGTTTGCTCCGAGTTTGAAAGCCAAACGTGAGTTTCAATGATACTTTTAGATACCCAAAGATAGATATGGTAGATAATTGAAGTCAGGATCAATTATAACCTATCCTAGCCTCTCTGAAATAATTATAATCTTTCCTAAATTGTTCTAAGCTATACTAACCTCTCATGACTTTTTCTACCCTGTCGACATCACTCCTAACCTCCTCTGTCAATTCTAAGACGGCATGATCCTATCCTATTATGTACTGGCGCCCCACTTAAAAAAATTGGCGCGCCCCCTTTTAAAAAATTTAATGCGACGGTTGAGCTTGTTTTTCAGCAGAAATCTTCTCAAACTCTGGTATCATTAAAGAAATCGCGGTTCTCAGTTTCTTTTCAATCATTAAGCGAGATCGATACTTTGTTTTTGATTCATTTTTTGACACCTATTCGACTTTTTCGGTTTATATTCGAAATAGATAGTTTCCAAACAGCTGCATGCCCCCCTTGCAACAATCTCGCGCCCCCCAAGGAGCCCTAATCAGTCCTATCCTAATTTATCCCGATTAATCATACTCACTCCTAATCTCTCTTAACCTAACCTATAGTATATGATAGTATATCATATCCTATAGGAAATTCTAACATCTCCTAGCCCGTCTTAAACTATCCTAACCAGTTATAATCTATCCAACTCTTTTTAATCTCTGCTAAGCCGACTTAACCAAAACTCTCCTCTCCTCTCCTACCCTGTCCTAAACTCTTCTGTACTCTCTTAACCTATCCAAACCTCTCCTAACGCGTCTAACCTATTCTATCGACGAAATCCGACTGAACCTAACGTAATCTAATCTAAAAACAACCTATTCTAATTCTCTAACAATAAGTTAGAAATATTATCACTTCTTGATTTAATTAATTTAATGTATCTGCATATGCCTGCATCGTAAAGCTGTAACCCATAATTCGTCCCGCAAGATTGATGATTAATTTATTCATGATTTGCACTCATCTGTGAAGAATGGGTAGCATGCCTAAACAATGTGCGCACAACAATCTAGGACGCTCTTCGCATACCTTGCAACACGCAGCAGGAGGAGGATTTCTACGCGTTTGCATTAAATGCGCATCAATGTCGACGTCAACGTCGCACCGCGCTGATTAACTCGTTCGCAGCGATTTACAACTCTGCCGCCGAAGACATTCTGCAATGTTTGCGATTATTTGCGCGAGAATGTGCCGCCGTGACGCTAATGTGCTAATATCGACGAGAGATGGCGAATAAAGTTAATGCAATTCCCTATCGAACATAATAATATTGTCGTTGGTATAATATTGATATGTTTATTGTTTATTGTCGATTTGTTTTTGTCGGAGTATGTGGGCAACAGATTTGAAAAGAAAATGATATATAGTTACGTCACCACCAAATAGATAGCGGCAACTATTTGCGAACTACATGCACCACCATCTCCACCACCACGGACGACTCTGCGCATCAATCACTTGCGCATCTGAACATCTGCGTGGGGAAGATAAAAGTCTTCCTCCAAAATTTGTTGTAAATAAAATTCATTCTATTCTTGCCTTAAGTTTAAGAATCACTTATTCTTGATTCACGATGTAATTCGAAATCACTTAAGAATAAAGATTTCTTGTGTCCTGTTGTAAATTTCGGCGGGTTCAAATATAAAACCACCAAATCCTTTCAACGTTTGGACCAAGAATTACTAAAAATGAGAGGTTCAGACTGAGTCCGCTGGGATTTTAATGAAATTTGATAGACGTGTAGAATAGGCCTAACAACAAGCCTGTTAAAGCGAGACGACGCACTACCAGGCATTATCCTTTAAAAGGAGTTTGAAAATATGGAGTCTACTCCGAAATCCCGAAACCTTATTGCCGCTCTTGACTTTTCAAGTACGGTTGACCGCACCTTCATTATTAAGTTAATCATTTCAACACCGAAAAAATAATTTATGCACTGAGTGTTGCAAACCCGATTTTTCTACCTGGCTGCACTATTAAAAGAGAGAGAATGTCCGTCGCTCACACTTTCACAACCAGCCGGCATTGGACAGTTCGTCCCTTCGCCCGAGCTGAGCATGTCACGTCAGCACGTCGCTAGCGTGTCGTTAGCGCGTCACAGTTCGCAATGCGCGTCGCCGACGCCTTCGGGGTTTCTTTGTCATATCTTAGGTATAAAAAGGAGATAGGTGATGTTCCAACCCCTAAGAAAGATATGCCAGGTACAAGACATTGTCCAGCGTGTCGCTCTCGCTCTCGCAAATATGAATTTCAGTTTATATATCTTATCGGTGATTATCCTGTAAATAGCCGGTGTTGCTCGATTGGTAGAGCCTCTGCTTGCGAACATGGTGGTCCTGAGTTCGGTGCCCACACACTTTGAAACTTTTTTTATTCGAATGTTAATATATCACGCCTGCATATTTCTACGGAATCAATCCGCCTAGAAAATTATCTAGATAGAAATCTCTCTCTTTTAATAGCGAGGTCAGTTTTTGGAAACATTCAGCCCTCTTTATTGCGTACTTGAAACTCCAAAATTCTTATGATTATTGGATTTTACAACTTTATAGCCCCATTAGTGCTTTAGGAGATATGAGCATGTCCCCTTTGTATACCTAAGGTACTTTTTACTGTAACGCGAGAATGTCACCCGCACACAAAATTTAGGTAGGTTCGTATACCTGCTATTTTCATCCCCATGCTAAATCAGTCTTGTTCTAAATTTGATGGTGTTAGTTGGGCTGAGTTTGTAATTCGAAAATTAACTTCAACGTTAAGTTAAGTTAAAGTACCCCAATTCTTCATCGTATTGCTAAGTGTTTCACGAAGCAACAATTCATACATGGTAAAAGACTCCGATCTTCGACAACGTGATACATCTTTAACAAAACAATTTGTGAACATTTTAAAAGGCAAACTCGATGACAAATGATTTCGGTCGCGATTTTCATTTCGACCCGATACTACCCGTCAATACATGTAAATTACTGATCTTCAAAATAACTGATTTCCTTTAAAATTAAATTAAGGAAAGTTTGAATTTAACAAGCTATCCTTAAAACTTCAATAAGTTAGAAATTTACTCCAACATCCATCAATAAACAACTACTATTCAATTACATCAATATTCAATAAATAAAACAATCTAACAACTCCTAACTCCTAAGACTTAAAACTAAAACCGTATTATATAATAAGCATAATTATACAAGAAAGTTATAATTCCATATCAAACTCAAAGATTTTTGTCACGGTGCGTTGCAAATTCGACACGCTTGCAATTAATTCAAATCGCTAATTTAATAGCAGCCTCTACAGTGCGGCGGCCGTCTTGGGTGTTATGCAGGCGCATGCGCAACACGCCATAATTAAGCCCACAAATCATGCGTGATAGTTTGCCACTTGCAGTTTGACTCAATTCTGCTATCGTTCTATTCCATCTGTATGCAATAGATTAATTATTCCTACATTGAGACTGCTTCCTGTGCAATATTCTCACACTTATCTACGTAATCGTATCTGATTGTGAGTTTACATTCGTTTTTTGTTTTCTTGATTTTATGGCACCATTTTCGTCATGTTTTTGATGTGCGCTTCGTAAATGTCATCTAATTAAGCCATCATTATTTGATGATGTGGTGATTACTTGCGATGTTTACATAACCTATGACTAAGCACAATACTGAGTTATTGTGTTTGAAAATCACAAGTGAAGTGACTTTAGATTGCGTCAAAAGGTTAAGATTTGAAGATGAGCAATAATGTAATGTGATTGGTTCTTTGGTTGGATTGATTTTGGTTTAGAATAGATTTGGTGGAATAAGGTATAATTCGATATCAGCTAATTAAGAGGGATTCGAAATGATGTAATTTGGGAAAGATATCGAAAGAACACCTCATAAGATGGTGAAATTATCGACAGGCGAAGATGTCAACCAGTCATTGTAGCGAAAAGCCCAAGACATGTATCTTGATCTGTACTGTTTTAAAATAATGGCGAATAAAGCTTGCCTTGGCAGCTTAGGCGTCTGTCAGACCGCCGCCATCAGCATTGTTTTTTTTTCCGCTAGATGGCGGAAACTTTACGTTAGAATTAAAGCAACGTAAGCAACGTAAAATATAAGTACGTACGTGGAGAAATGAAGCAATACGCATGGAGCGCTTAAGCTTTGCAATTTGATATGTTGTTTACTTAAAATACAAACAAGAGGGTTCTGTTTCAAGTAATCAAATGATAGGAATTTATTTTGGCTTTTAGATCTTATTTTCAACTTTTCTATATAATTATGCCCTACCATTTCCATACTCATCCACTTAAATGTTTATTAAAATTGTCGATAACTTAATATGAGATACTAATGAATTGGAAAATACATGAAACCATTTTCCAGTGATTAGAAACATGTTATACATTGTAGATTCTGATATATATGCCTCAGGTGAAAAATTTTGACGTTGACGTAATTGTCATGAGCCCTGCTACCGATGCTGTGAATATGGGCTGGGTATATTAATAGTCAATAGAGATATGGTCATTTTTGCATCTTCGTAATGTATTTTAAATGGGAACAATCAAACAATTTTTTGTCCATAACTCGGTCACATTACGAGGTATTTACTTGAAATATGCATTAACGCATTTCCTTTCCGATTCTACATTGATCCATAAGAAAATTGGCTGCGTATTTTAGGTATTTCCAAAATCGAAAATTTGCATGTAGATTATATGAGTGATTTTAGGATGTAAACGTATGAAAATGATAAACATTCAATCAAAATTCACACGATAATTAAAATTTCAAATCAATCATATCAACAACCATTACAATAATATGCAAAATAATCACGTACACAACAATATTAAAAGGAGATAGGTTGTTTCTTCGAGTTGCTTCAAAATATAGTTGCTTTTAAGTATATCCGTCAGACAAAGATAGGCATAGAAGCGCAAAGCGAAATCGCCAGTGTGACGGCCTCCTTAACCTGAAAGCAACAAACACAAATAAAACGAACATTATTAACTATCAGTAAAACAAAGACTTTTATTACTTTATATTAAATACTGCAATTATCATCAAAACACATAAAACACAAAAGTTAACACAAACGAGCATTAAATATTCATCGCACGCATGTAACGTTAGAAATAAAATTGCAAATGGAAATATATGACGCACCTTGAACTTAAAACTCGAATTTGGTATGAACATCTGTATTTAAGTATGAATAAAGAACAATTCACAAATGGCAACAAATGCCACAATAACAATTTCAATAATTGACTTTAAATATTAATCGATTCAATGAAATAAATGCTATAAAACATGTAAATTCATTATTACTTTCCGTAATAATGAAGTCATGAATGAGTCACAATGTGTATTACATCTTAAATTCTACTGATTTGCTCAATTAATTATGTAAAACAATAATTTTAAATTATTGCCAATTTTAATTGCATCGTTAAAGTTGATTATATTGTTAGGAAAACATAGGTTTGATTTGATTGCTTTTGATAAAGAGTCAAATTATACTTACAATTACAACCCTGGACCTCGAATGCCGTGGCACTCATAA
Source organism: Mimaenictus wilsoni (assembly GCA_027575185.1). NCBI lineage: Eukaryota > Metazoa > Arthropoda > Insecta > Coleoptera > Staphylinidae > Mimaenictus > Mimaenictus wilsoni. The sequence goes on along the minus strand of JAODAC010068748.1, from coordinate 40,859 downwards.
CCGGCCATGGACCTTTCAGAGAGTATCTGCATAGATTCAGACTAAAGGGTACTGCTCCTGGATGTGAGTGTGGCGACGGAGAAGAGACGGTGGAGTACATAAGAATGCACTGCCAAATCCCTTCGCGAGAGCCTCTGTAATAGATTGCTTCCAGAAGAAGATGGAGGACGCCGGCTACCCGTTCCCCCCTAGGATAGCGAAGGACACCGACGACGCCGTGATTGCAATGTTCAATGCTTTCGCGGAGGAAGTCGTCCCCAGCCTGGAGGACTAGGCGAAGATTGTAAATTTTGTATTTATTTGTTTGTAAAATTATTTACGTTTAATTATTGTGTGTACCCATTTAATTACTTTGCCATGTTTTGTATATCTCATATTTTAAACGTATTTCTGTATGTGTAATTGTGTAATTCTTTTTCTGTTTTCTGCAGGTGTTGCATTTTATTTATATTTATATTTGTAATTTACATTTGCATTTGTTGATAAGAAATAAATGCCGTCTGAGTTTCCTGGTCTATTCCCGGGGAGGTGGAGGCGCATGATAGTAGGAGAGGTGGCAGAAGGGGCCTAATGCCGAAAGGTGGGAAGGCGGTGCTCTCGGGCACAAACATATCAGATACTCCTCGGCAACGCCACGGAAACATTTCTTCGAGGTGTATTCCCATAACCCGTTTGTCTCGTGTTCATTCTCTCTGTTTGAGAACATTCTCATAGAAGGAGATTACCGCCAACCATACTTTTTCGCAGGCAATCATCCTGCCGCTAAATTGTTCGGGCGTAGGTATTCCGCATTGTGTGACTCTCAGCATGTCCAGGCGTTATGTGCTCCATGCAGGACAAGAGGCCAGACTATGCTCGCCACTGTCTGGAACGGCCAAGGAGCAGTATCGACATATGTCATCTGGGCGCTTTCCAATGCGTTTGAAATACGCACCGAATACCCCGTGTCCCGTCATCATTTCAGTGAGGTAGAAGTTACAGGTCCCAGTTACTGGTCTAACTAACCATGAACGAAGGTCCGGAATCCACTGCTTTACTCACTTTGGTGTTGTATCTGTCTTCCGTCGCTCCTCTCAACTGGACACTATGTCACTGATATCGAGGATGATGATGATGATGGTGGCACACGAAATAATTGAAACAATAGGTTATAAATATTTATCAACCAAACTACAGGCAATAAATTGAGTATACTTATTGGTGAAGACAAATTACTGACTGTATTCTCCTGACTATATGAAACCTCTATAAAACAATATCAAATGTTAAACATCCTATAAACAACCTTTGCAACCTTTTTAAGTGTCCTTGGTAAGTGGCTGAAAATAGAAGAGAAAAGAAAGACACACAGATATATACGCAAAAATACATAACTAACTTTATTCATCAACGTTTCATCTTGTCGTTGATGACTAAAGTCAGTGGAAATGGAAGTTCTCATGTGCCAGGTGTGACCAGGTGTGTGTACCACGTCCATAGCTCCCTTCACGATGTATGTCCACGAAACGGACCAGTAAGGGTTCACGAAACGGACCCAACTTCTTAAGCATCCCTTTCACTCTTAACAGTAACACTATGTATGTTTATTTAAAAAAAGAAGGTCGAATATTTCCAAAATAATATCAAAATTAATCAAGCCCAAAAAAATTACGAAAAAATGCAAATAAAACACACCTTGAACTTAAATCTGAAATTCGAACGTACATATGTACATAACTATGAACATACCAAAGAAAAAAACAATTCACAATCGCCAAAAGATGCCAATATAATTGCAACAATGGGTTACAAATATTTATCAACCAAACTACTGGCAATAAATTGAGTATACTTATTGGTGAAGACAATTTACTGACTATATTCACCTGACTATATTTTAAAACAATATCAAATGTTAAACATCCTATAAACAACCTTTGCAACCTTTTTAAGTTGCTTATAATAAAAGTCAACAAATTAATGTATCACATTTCACTCTTCTTTGAATGCTCATCACTCTCATCTATGATTACGTTCGCTTTACGATGATTGCACCGTGTGGCGTACCAATCAATGTCGGAGTGAAAGTGAAAAATCGATTTTTGCGTCAATAGGTCGATGACGATTATAAATGTATACAAACACAATGCACAATAAATGTTACAATGAAGCAGCAACCACAGCAAGACACAGCGACACAGCATGCATACGAAAACGCGACGGTTTAAGCAAATACCAAGACGGTCATTAAATCGACTTTAGTGCGGCGATTTGCGGTGATCTACGACATTATAAATCGATCAACTCGCTGCGGGTTTTTTGACCAGCAGGCGTTAATTTGCATAGCCACTGCTGGGAATGTGAAATATTGCAATTCAAAAAACATTCAATGCAATTCAATTTGGCAATCGTGTGAGATTTTCGATTTGATTGATCAAATTAGAGTTTTTCTTCCTTTTTTAACTTTCATTTCGTCGCCGTTATTATAATTAATTTTAATAAGTTATAATATCGCTTCTAAGTAACTAAATGAAATAGTATTGCAAGAGTTTATAGCAACTCTGAATCAAATTATGTATGATTTATAAAGCTACGGTTACGGAAAATGTGAAAAAATTGGCAATTTTAAAACTCTATATCAAACCTTTTTTTGAAAATTCAATTTTTGCATGTAAGATTTCTCAATGATTACACTATCTTTCGGCGTCATAAGATATACTAAATCGAACTAAATTTAATGGTGAGTCAATCACTGCATAAATGAGAATTCTATGATTAGTATATTAGAAGTTATTACACAAAGTTTGAATTTCACATTTTAATTCTACCTTTTAACATCTTAACTATTAAATAATCTTCAATCAGTACATGCAGCGCCATCTAACCATATTATAAAGAATGAAAACTTGCAAATTTTAAATTTAACCTTCTAATATGTCAAAATATAAAACATAAATATTTTTATTATTACTTTTTATTCTATTCCACAATTTCTTACTAATAACATTCCAATTTTTTAAATTAATAATAAAAAAAGTTTAATTAATTATGACATAACTATATGCAACCAATTATACACGAGAGTATAATTTTTTGCCTGAAGTCAAACGGTAGCTCGCACAAAATGGACGTACCATCGCTCAACATCAATTAATTTCTCTTCATTAAACTCGCCAACTCGCCTACATTAATCACTCGCAACGCCTTCAATATATCGTCGGGCACCCGCCTCGCAGGATGTCGAAGAGCAAAACGCGGCCCAACACCGACGTGTGTGCCGATTGCGGCGCAACAGGTGAGTTAGCAAGTGCAACCCCATCAATCGTACATCAACTTTGTTTATAATTTCGCATAATTAACATTCTACATATTCAATTACAGACCCAACTTGGGCGTCGATAAACCGTGGCATTCTGCTCTGCGTGCAGTGCTGCAATACGCATCGCAGTCTTGGCAGGCATGTGTCTATCGTCAAGTCGCTAAAAAGTATTTGGCCAGCTTCTTTACTCGCTGTAAGTTCCCACAATATTTCTAATAAGAAGAAAAGAAAATGATAACAAGGTGATGTTTTCCAGATGGTACATGCATTGAACACAGCCGGGGCGAACAGCATTTGGGAGTATGCTCTCGAGAAAGATGCAAAGCTGAACAAACGCAAACCACAACCGAATGATTCACTCGAGTATGACTAATTTTTTGTTAGATGCTGTCATTTTTATTGGAAAACTTGTGGCTTTGTAGGGACAAGGCGAAATTTATTCGCGCCAAGCATCAGCATAATGAATTCCTGCAAAGGCCGATGAGAGATGACACGCTTTGCATGGAGAACGAGCTGGGGAAGCAACTGCATGCGTCGGTGAGAAGTAATAATGTGTTGATGTCGCTTAAGTTGCTTCTGCAAGGTGCAGATCCGAATTATTTCCATGACGAGAAGGGCTCAACACCACTGCATGCTGCTGTCAAGGCTAATCAACTCTCGCAATGTGAGTTATTAATTGTTTATGGCTCGGATCCTACTTATCCGGATGCAAGTGGAAATACACCTATACATTATGCCAGGTATTTTTAATTTTAATTTAATTTAAGTCCAAATTTCAATTTTTTCGTATCTCAGGTTGTGGTATACTGTTATTGTTTAGAAAAGTATTTTGCAGTTCGATATTTATCGATAAATATCGATCGAAATGTTTGATACCTGATGTTTTGATCATTTGCCGACTTCAACGACCTCTTATATTCTTCATAAAATGTTCCTACCGTTGACAGTCGTTGAACATACTCTAAAATGTTAATATTTTGAAAATTTAACAGATGTGCAGTTACTTTTAAATTTCGATACGAAAAAATATGAACATTTCATGAATTCATCTGCGATATAGAGATTCATTCAATTCAATGTTTTTTTTTTATGTTCATTTGTTGTTTTGTGTAAGAATAGTAAAAAACCCTTAAATATTGTAGTAGGTTATGATTAAATTCTGTTGAACTATAATGCAACTATGTTAAGTTTGGGATAAGATCGATAAAAGTCTCAAAGTTAAACAAAACTGAACCAATTCCCAATTCACTTTTGTTTAACTTGATATAAGCATAACATAAAAATGTTAAACTAATTTGCAATCTTTTTATAGGCAAGGTATCAATACAAATGTATTAAACCGCCTCGTGGAAGCTCAATATGAAGTGACTGATAAGTTTTATCAGTTTCTCTGCATGCGAAAACCAGAACATCAGGCTGGAGTACACTTTCTCGTCCCCAAAGTATTCGCACAATCATCGCCTTCAGCCTCTGCAAAACTAAGAAAGGTTAGTACTAACATAACCTAATTATTTCCATTCTTATGAACTAAACTTGATATTTGTACCCATAGCTACCAAATAATGTATTCGAAGAATTGGTTCAGGATGTCTTTGACGAGGTGGATCGCCGCGAAATTGAAGCTTGTGAGTATTCTTTTGTATTTATTTTTGTATTCTGAAAACTAACTTCTAATCTAACCTTAAACGCAGTCTGGGATACTAATGTAAGTTATTTAACCTTAAAACCAAAAATTACAACTTAAAGAAAAAGTTAGGACAAATAAATAACCTCAAAATGTATGTATAGCATGGTTAGGAAGTGCAGATACAATCGATTTACCAGCCGTTCCATTTCTACCGGTAAACGCCGCGTTCTCCACAACAAGGAATCAATCACGTCAGAAACTTGCACGTTTTGCCACCCCCGAACTGAAAGCCTTAGTTCGGGATATTCTCGAGGATGTTCAACGGCGACAGAACCAACGTTCGGTTTCCCAACTCACAGACGATGACCCTCTTTACGACTCGGTTGCCTCTGACGATGATTACGCTCAAGTTTGCTCAGATGATGAAGAGGCTAAGACCCCTACTCTGAAAACTGCTCCTGCAAAAGTAAAGCAATCACCTCCACGCGATGTCAATCAGAATGTGAAGACACCTGTTACGGTGCGTACGCCTAACGAGGCTGAAAAATACGCCGAACTCACGCGTAAACTCCGAGAATCCACCAATATAATCACGGACCTTCAAGGGGAAGTTGTTAATTTGAAAGCATTGGTTGAACACCTCAGTAATGTTAATCATGAGTTGCGATCACGTTTGTCGCACGTCGATGTTTCGTCTTCGAATGGAAATCGCACTGTTTCGCCATCACCAGTGCGTGATAGTGGTTCACAATCTTTGGATCCTGGGTTATTACATGTAAGTTTTTATTGGTTTATTAGTTTTATTAATAACAAGTTAACTTTTACATTATTTTCAAGAATCGTAATGAGGATACACATTCGCTGACTTCACTGGCCAATGATCGTCTACCAGCTGGCGATAACAACAACGAGGGGGATCGTAATTCCAAACGCATTCAGCGGCCTTCTTCGATGTATGAAACCCGAGAAGGTTTGAGAACACCAAACTGGCAAACTATGAAAAATCAGGTTAGTTACTATCATATTTCAATAAGGGGGTGCACGAATTGTCCGCCACCGACTTGAATTAAACATGTTCTTCGTATAGTTCTTATATCAAATTCAAAATAGTGCATCAACGGTTAACAGAAATTGTTTTAATATAGCACAATTATGTAATTCGGTTCCGGACAGTTTGGGCATACCCCTTGCACGGACATCTTTTTAAATTAAGTTAAATCTAGATAAAACAAAATGAACTGGCCAATCGAATGCAACCACTGCAGAACCAGAAGAATCAGAATGTAATGCAGTGCATCGAACCTGTCACCAGAGGTATCGCTGAACTATGGAAGTGTATTCAAGGAACAGGACGAGATAACTGCATTCATCATGCAGATCGTATTTGTTTCGCTGTCACGAATTTAACCAAAGCTATACCTGCTGTGAGTATTGAAAATTCTTTATTTCGAACATAATTTCTTCATTTCTAAAACAACCTCTTCTTTTCTAACAAGGAGAGTGTTTCAATTGTCCAACACGAAATTCAATGAAACTTTTTGTACGTGTAGTACATATATAGGAATAACTTGTGTCAACGGGATTTTATTCCATTTTGAGTCGTTTGCCAAACAAAAAATTCAAAGTTTGGTATATATTGCATTAACAGCAGCATTCGCTGTACCCCCGTGCGTATACTCGCGTCAAGCGCCCCAAGGTAGGTCTACATGTACGCGTATTGATGGTTTGCTACGCATTCATACAGCGAATGATGCTGTTAAAGCAATATATACCAAACTTTAAATATATTTTTTTTAGGCAAACGGCGTAAAATCTCATTAACACAATTTATTTCTATATATACACGTACAAAAAAATTCATTCAAATCCATGTTGGACAATTGAAACCCTCTCCTGGTAAGTCTTCAAAACACGTCAATTTAAAACTATTAAGAATGTGAAGACACCAGACAGTATAAAATTCTCATATTCTAGGAAGCTGGAAGTGATGTAGTAAAGCAACTCCTTGAGTCCGTCGCCCAGCTGCAGGCAAACTGTATAGGTTTGCAAAACGCAAAAACCAACGACACGGTCACCGCCGACAAATACATGATTCAAGTGCGTACCAGCGCCTACGAGATCGCCAAGGCGACGAAGGAACTCCTCACCAAATACAACACCCACTAGGATCTCTGATTGCCAGATTTCGCCTTCCTCCCTTTTTGATTGAACGTTGTGTGTTCTTCTAATTAAGCTTTAATTCATCTTACGATAAGACTGCCGTGAGTGCAAAGTATTTCTCATCGTACGTTATTCGTTAGCGGTTGCAGAAGATTGTTATTATAGAATGCCGAGGACTGAACATTGCAAACATTTTAAATCTCTACTGTTTACTATATGATTTTATATATATTTTGAGAATGATAATAATAAGAGAATACGGTTATAAACACTTCCATACGACGATGGCGATGTTGCCGGCGAAGAACATGTAGAGCAGTGTGGAACATTCGTAGGTGAGCTCGAAACCGAAGCCTTCACCGACAACGACGTGAAAGGGTGGGCCGAATTTTTTGTCCATTTGCTCCTTGATCATGCGTGCCGCTTGTTCGTTGTCATTAGCGAATTTCTCGCATGCTGTCACCGCCATTTCCATTGATTCTTGTTTCATTTCTTCGGGCATATCGGATTCCTAGAAATTTACAACATTGCATTAGTTCGTCTTCATTTATAACGCGTTTGTCTTTAGAAGAATTTCAATGTTAACATATTCATTCTAACAAAAGTTCTTTTATCAAGCCAAGTTTTCATTAACCTCTAAGATTTCTGATGTCATTTGCCCTCAAATATATTCAATTCAAACATAACCTCAGTTAGTATCAACTTTTTAACGCTGATTGGCGTTTATGATTAGGTGATGGTTTAAAAGAACTTAATCCGTTCTAACAATTCTAAGATAATGTCTATAATTTAAACAATTGTGACGTTTCTATGATAACCTCTCATTTAACATGACTCTTTGATATAACCTTTCTTTCTTTCACCAATCTCGAACATAACCTTCACTTTCTATTTTTTTTATATAACTAACTCACCCGTATTAGAGCATATGTGTGAACGATTTTCTTAACCTCTACTGTTGGCGGTGGCGCGTCTTCTGCAGGAGGTGGAGCAGCTGCCATTTTTCACTTCGTAGTCTTTGTTTTGTAAATTCGTCTGTATATATCGTGTTGCAACTTTAACGACTGTTGACAACTGGTCAGTTGCAGGTTGAGGGGTTGACTTATTTTTATGACACGTGTTTGCAAAGAATGGGGGTACAAGTGCAAATAAATGGGGGATTTCCATGGTAATTTGGTAAACAAGTTCATTATATTGATCTTTTGGCAACATTTTAGGAGTATTCGCGAGTAAGTATGCAATATATTTTGTTCAATTAGTTATATTATACTAATTTGCCAATTTTATATTAAGAAATCAATATGATTATGCCATGGAAAACAATTTACGCAAATATTTAATATATGATTAGTTGCCTGCAATTCGTGGTTTTATACCTTTATTGTGATGTTCTTAAGAATAAATAGTGTAAGTTTGGTTGCCTGTAATGAATTCCCTTTTGATTTTTAAACAATTTAATAAATATTAATGAAATCGTAAATTCTAAGCTCATATACAACTTACTATAACAAATTGAGCGCAGTATTTCCGATCATTTTACTATTATTTTAGTAAAAATAATTTTAAAAAATTTAGAGTATTATTGGTTGCCTACGTTAAACCCCCAAAATACAAATTAAACTACAACGCCGAAGTCGAAACGAAGACACCCGACATACTTCCTGTGGTTTTCCATCCGGCACTCAACTTGCCACGAATCGTTTGTCCACTTTTCGTTCACAGTTGTACGTGTCAACGTAAAACAAGTGCGTAGTTACTTGCATCTATAAGGTATGTATATTTCGATATCATTAAATCAAATCCAACTTGCACATTTACACATCTGCCATAAGAAAAATTTTGCAAGTGAAAGTTTATCATAAACTTATAACCTAACCTAAAATTATCAATAGATTTGTTTGCTTTATATATTATGTACAAACATATCATGCAAACAAACAACATATTTACGAATCGATAACACTTCCAGATACTTCTCTGTGAACTAAACCGCTTTAGAAATGGATAAAGCAGCACGGGATAATCGCGCAAATCAGCTCAACCCAAATAATCCAGCTTATTATTCATCAAGGGGTATCTCTTCTTCGTCCCCCAGTGGACATAATAGGAATCCTTCCAGTGACTTATCCTCGTCAACATACAGACCAACTGATGATAATTCTTCTTCAGGAGCTAATTGGGGTAATATTTATTTATTTATAGATAATGCAAATTATGATGTAATGATTTCATTTATATCATTTTTAGTTAGCATAGTGGGCTCGCTGATATCGTTGGGAATTGATATATACAATTCTTACAGTGATAGTACCAACAGGCGAAATGAGGAACGTAATCGACAGAAATAATCATGGAATAGTATGACGTTTGTGAAATGAACTTTACGTAATGAAAAGATTTTTTTGTATTTCAATGTGGTTGTGGCTGATTTTAATCAAATATACGCTTTAGTAGTATATTTTTCCTTTATCCCTAATTGGTGCACACAAAAAGATAACATTAGCACAAGTCACAATATTTTACCTTTCAAACCAACAAAATATTCAATAGGTAGGAGGAAATAAAAATAGATTAAGAAATGTTAACGTATTGACTTCAAATCATTTAAAATGAACTTCATCATTTCTAACACTCCTAAGATCCGTTACGGATTATTAGAGGCAAGCGCTCCTTGGCGACTTTAATCCAATATTGCCTAAGGGGACTGTCACACCGGCGACGTCGCCTCGCTCCGTCGAGCTTCGAATTTCGAAGCCCGATGCGTTCACACAGCGAGCGCGCTTCGGCTTCACATTTCGGTGGCACCCATCGGCTTTAGTGCGCCCTCGTCTAGACCGTTGATGGATTCATGACTTTTACACATGTTCAGATCGGTTTTCGTTTTTTCTCCATTTCATCTTACCTACTTCTCGTTAGCAAGGTTCGTTATCTCCACAACGCTTGTAAAAGTTTGTCGCCGGTGTGTACGACGCCTAAGGCAGAGGTTCCCAAATCGCATGGACTAAGGGGAAGCGCGATAATTCTGCCTGTGTAATATAAAGTAGACATGTCAGGCGATGATGAAATATCTGTCTTGGAAATGTCGATATTATCAATATCGATCAATCGAAATTGCACAGGAGCGCCATCTGCATATCGTTTCGGGAATAATTACCCCACAATTTGTAGTGATCATTAATTTACACGGAATCTCGGACTAACCTAACCTGTATCCGTGATTTTTTGTTTTTGTTAATATTTAGATAACGACGAAAATCATTATTTAAAGTAATCCTAACAATAATAATAATGCATATAGAAATCTATCAGTCATTACACCAAATATAATTGCAACAATACATAAAAGTAGTAGTATTATAATTGCAATACTAACAAAAGATCGATGTTGATCTTAATCTGATTGATTCCAGCAAATATCAATAGATTAAGAATTATTATATAGAACCAAAAATGTGGCCCTAAAAAGAAAAAAATTCAACTTTGCAGTTCTCAGAATACTTCTCAGATGGTGGTTACATCAATGACATGTCAAAACGATATTATAAATTTCGATATCGCTATTATGGAAAATTAAATTATCGTTAAATATCGAAATTTTGAGGCCGATATATATTTCTTGACATATCTAATAAAAAGGGAGACGTAGATAGAAAATAATTTATAAGTACTTTATAATCTCCAGCGCAAATTTTTCTATATACATTTTTGTATTCGTAGCTCCGGAGCTCAAAAGCAAAAACAACCAATTTTTATCGGTACGCGATGTGATAAAATCGAAAAAAATACAAGATTCCGTTTCGGTGTTAGGTTTTATTAGTCTAATAAAAATCACGCGCAGAAATCTGTAGAATTAAATATATATACTTTTGTTGATACACGTATAGATGTCGTTATGAGTAAGTAGCATGTGCCAAAAAAACACCCCGTCGACAGCGGACGCCAAACATGGCCGTCGAAACGCCAGAAAACCGACCGCACGCGCCCGCCTACCAACCCCGCCGAGACTGTTGACGTGCCAGCAGTCGAGGGCGCAGCGTGGAGGTGAGTGCGTGTGTGTGTCTGTGCACCGCGCACCCTGGTGCATGAGTGTGTGGTGCCAGCGGTTGGTTGGTTGGTCGGTGGTTGTTGGCTCCAGCCAGCGAACAGTGAGTAGTGTAAGTGTGTGTGGTTCGGTGCGTAGGTGGGGGGTGAGCCGTAGTTACCAGGACTGGGCGAGCGTGTGTGCACGTGTGTGTGTGTTTGTGTGTGGGAGTGAGCAAGCGGGTGAGAGCGAGCAGCAGCCAGCAGGACAACGACGTCGACGTGGCGGCCGCGCGCGCCCCGCGATGTTACCGCCCTAATCGGCACGCGCGCGCGCATTGTTCGGCGCCATCATCACCATCCACCCCGCGGCGCCCCTGTCACCGTCACCACCACCACCGCCCCCGCGCATCGCTCGCGCGTATCCGACGACGAGCGTGGAGCGCCGCTGGCCGGCCGGCGGTCTGCCGCCGCCGTCCACCCGTGGGGAAACACCGCACGACGCGTGATGCACGACGCTGTCTTCGTGCCTGGCGCGGCGTACGTGCGGCAGCAGGATGCGCAGTTCGCTGGGCAAGATGGCCGGCCGCGGCGAAGTGTCTGAGTCGGTGAGTTTCAACTTATTTTAACTTATTTTCAGTTTTTTTTCGCACCCTCACCACTTCTACCACGACGTTTTTTCGGTTTTGGCTATTTTTTGTCAGGGTTTTCCACAATTTGGGGAAAAAAGCTCTAACGAGCTTTATGGAGTTGTTTTCAGATGGGTTTAATTGACAAGGGGTAAGTCTCCCCAATAATGTTTGTATGAATATGTTTTCTTCTGATCTGAGATATTATGAATAGCATGGCAGAGTTAGTTATCACAATCCTTCCAAAGTGGTCTTACCCTCTGAAAACTTATCAAAGTATTAACATTTTTTGAACATTTTGATATAATTTTAGTTCATTGATTCTTGACGACACTTGTGTGTGAAATTATATAAGAAAAGCAGTGGTAATTTGTATCAGTGATGCATTCCAAAACTTGTATATGTTCAGACTTGGGGGATGATTGCTCCAGAGAGGACTCTCCAGATTAGAGTTGGATTAAGTGCAAGGTGTCCCCTTTGGACATTTTCTAAATATGTTGCAGGGGAAATCCCGCAACAATGAATGGCCAATTTCGGATCTAAACTGCGACATAAATCTCTAGGGCGAATTGTAAGCGTTTCTTTAAGCTTTTTTGTATTCTGTCTATTATAACTATATATAATACCATAATTTTGTTATGCGATTGTCGCGGTTTTAACAAACATTAATTTGTTTTCGAGTGATGTGTGGGACCTGGCTTAACAGGATCTTTTGGCTAAGTTTCTTGAGTTTCCTAGTGCTACCAACATACATTTAGATATTAAGCACAGTGGCGCTGCAAGCGTTGTCAAAATACAAACATACGCAATACAAAATACCAATATGTAAACAACCAAAAACATAAATTTATAGAAATACAGAAAACCTTTAAAGACACTCTTAAAAATCAATCGAATTATAGATTTATCTCGTGGTTTAGACACAAAACTTAACTGTTCGAAATAGGTGCAAAAAATGTTAAGAATCACGGTTTTAAACAGAACCAACTGAAAAACTACTCTAATACCAAAGTTAAAATGTTTGGAATAGTGCATTATTGGCTGCCTAACACCTGTCAAGTACACCCACAGTACATACCACATAAACCATGTTTATTTATGGTAAAATTCAATTTGCAGCCGTAAACCATTTTATTTATATTCCGTCATATTTTCTATGTTGTATGTTTGAGTCCTTTCCGAATAATGAAAAAGTAATTCGTTCGATTTGATTCAATATTTATGTTTTTAATTTATTTAAAAATTATTCTGCATCCATGTTTACAACTCAACAATAAGGTCTCGTTTTTTTTACATTTAAAAATGTACTGCGCAAAATGTAGTTTATTAGCTCGAGTCGTCGGTTGAACACGCTGATAAAAAGTGTACACATATGCGTCTCACAAAAAAGAAATGACACGTTGCGCTGAGTGAATGTAAATATTATATAATTTCAACATGTTATTTTTGTTTGACATTTGTCATTCGGCGAATTTCGGCAATTTTATCGACAAATTCCAATCATGTTTAAAGAAATTGTTATTTAAATACGATAAGATCTGATCTATAGAGAACAATTCGTCTATAAATGGATTAAATATCATTACAAAGTCTTTAATAATTAATTTAAATGGTTTATGACTCATTTATTATATGAACAAATTGGAAATGTAATGTTGAGTCATTATTTACTGTTTTGCTCACTAGGAGGGGGCACTGTTGAGCCCTCTTTGAATTGAATGAAATTTAAGAAGCGGGGCCATGCATGTGTCAAGCGTTGCCCCTAAAAAGAGCTTTGAAAATTGGAAATAGTTTTAATTCTTAGGAGACTGTCACACCGACAACCTCGCCTTCGTCGAGCTTCGAATTTCAAGGCCCGATGCGTTCACACAGCGAGCGCGCTTTAGCTTCGCATTTCGCTGGCACCAACACGTCGGCTTTGATGCGCCCTCGTCTATATCCTAGATGGATTCATGACTTCTACACATGCTTAGATCGGTTTTCGTTTTTTCTCTATTTCATCTTACCTACTTTTCGTTAGGAAGGTTCGTTATCTCCACATCTCTTGTAAAAGTTTGTGAAGTCCGACCAGTTTAATTACCCAGGCTTTGAGCAAACTAACAACACTATCTCTTTTTAACTACATTCGATAGACAAGGGTAGGCATAGACGCCCAAAGCCGAAGTCGCCGGTGTGAACGACGCCTTAAGCATTTAGATAGGAGTACGTAGCTGCTCAACCAATGAGTGTTTTGCTTGGATTAGGTTTAAGTTTTTTAAATTGTTTTTTGTGTTTTCTCAAATTACATACCCACGTAGAATACTGTTTTTCACCATATAATTCAATGTACCTAGCAGGTTTTCTATGTAAGTAAGAGTTGGTATACTTGTAATTATTTCACTTCAGTATAATTAGTTTCTAGTCTTATACTATGCATCTACAAAATTTCGCTCAATTCGGTATGGCCTCAACCGTGCCTTCTCCTGATCAGGGGTTTCCATTTATTTATATTTTTTTCTTGTTGTTAACCCCCCTCCCCTTCAGTCAGCAATAGAAAAATAATTCGAGTGTTTCACTGCATTCATATCTTCATTGCTAGTGTTCGCGCCACCGGCGCTTTTGAGGATTTCTATTTGTTTGATATTTACCAGCCCTACCCTACATACCCAAGTAGAACAGGGTTTTTCATCATACAATTCAATGTACATAGCAAGTTTTCTATGTAAGTAAGAGTTGGTATTCGTGTAATTATTTCACTTCAGTATAATTAATTTCTAGTCTTATACTATGCATCTGCAAAATTTCGCTCAATTCGGTATGACCTCAACCGTGCCTTCTCCTGGTCAGCGGTTCCCATTTGTTTATAATTTTTTCTTGTTGTTAACCCCCCTCCCCTTCAGTCAGCAACGGAAAAATGATTCGAATGTTTCCCTAAGTCGCGCATGCTCACCAGCCCTACCCTATTGCCTGTCAATTGGTGCTTCTTGTGCCGAAGAGTTTGTAGATAAAGTTAGCTTTATCCAACATGGCACCGAGTAAGTACGTTTTTAACCTCTCCTGTCGACGTATCTCGAATCTAGTTGTCGTGTTTTCCACGTGTTTATTCCGCTGGCGAACTCGCCAAAGCCCTTTAGATAGATTACAAATCTCGGGGTAATAATTTTAATTTTAATAAGCCGCTTATGCGCAAATTCAGCTAGTAAATTGTAATCACATACGCAATAAACTATATTCTGTTTTACAATGTACACAAAAATGTGTCATCATACTTATATGTCGCAGTTTATAATCAAAACACTTGTAATTTTGATAATTTTTAAATTGCGTTAATTGTTATGATGTGTGTTATCTAAAATGAGATAAAAATTGTGTAGATTCGTCAGTTAATTTTTGACATTGCCAGAGATTAAAATAGAGTTAAAGTGACAAGAATTTCACGGATTTCCTTGAAATTATAAAAAAAATGTGTTGGCAACATCTCGACTTTTCTCTTCGGAAATGTCTAGTATTTTGAGTATGAGCTTATGAATAGATTTGATTCAACGTAGGAATTTTCTCTTTCACTCGTTGAAAGTTGTTCTGCTTTTTATATTTTCAGATTCGGAATTTCGTGCATTTTCCCATTTTTGAGGTCATAGATCTATGAAAAAAAGTTGTTTTGATCAAAACTCTATTAATAAGTAGGAGGAGTTATTGAAGGAATGGAAAATGATTCCTCCAAATTGAAGGAAATTGAATTGAAGGAATAGAGAGTAACTGCTCCCAATTTTTAAAGACAAGAATAATTTGTTGTCTATCACTCTAGGGAGAGTTTTCTCATTGCGGGAGGAGTAAGCTAACATCTCCTCCCCTAAATTACATCTTTAATCAAGTTTTTTCTTAAAAAGTGGGAGGAGTCATTGAAAGAAAGAAGGTAGTATTTTGAGTATGAGATTATGAATAGGTTTAAGTCGACGTAGTATTTTTTCTTCCACTTGTTGAAAGTTTTTCGGCTTTTTTATTTTCATATACAGATTTGTGTCTTTTCACGTTATTGAGCTCAATGATCTATGAAAAAAAAAGTTGTTTTGATCAAGCTTCTATTAATAAGTAGGAGGAGTTATTGAAGGAATGGAAAATGATTCCTCCAAATTTTCAAAGACAAGAAAATTATGTTGTCAAGGAGGGAGTTTTCTCATTTTGGGAGGAGTAAACTAATAGCTCCTCCCTTAAATAATATCTTTAATCAAATTTTATGTTAAAAAGTGGGAGAAGTCATTGAAAAAAGAAGGTAGTATTATTAGTAGTCCCATTGGTCCCATGACTTTTCGTATATGGCAGGTTTCCTTGTACTACGTTTTTTATTGGTTATTCAGAATAATAAACGACGGCTTGCCGCGTTGTGGAGCTCGGTACTCGTTAGATCACCGCAGTTAAGCAGCGTCGGACGTAGCTAGGCGTTGGATGGGTGACCACTTGGTCTCCCCACTCAACAAGTGGCCGCGGCGCGCCGTCCGCGAACTCCTGACTTCACGGTAAAAACGTGAACGAAGGATGGGCGATCCGCTTGCAACGGTCTCCGGAAAAAAACCCATATGCACAAAGTGTTGAGAGCGGTGAACAGACAATACTCCATAGGGGGTGGAACGCCAATAATAATAATTCAGAATAATAGATCAACATTCTTTTGTTTTATTATTTGGGCGTTACTGGCGTCTAGCTTACCGGAACAAGTGGCCCTATGAGAGAGGTGGCTACTATTAGAATATAATAGTGATGTTGTGCGCACCCCCTAAACAATAGACACGCTGCACCGGTATCGGGGGTTCTGCATTTCGTCAGTGCAACAGGCTAGCTAGATACCCTCTAGGTGTGTCCTTCTTCGACTTTGAGCTTTTCTCTTACGATATTCACGCAGAAAAGAACCATCGCATTCCAGTTTTCTTGGGAATGGAGCTCTCCCAAGAAGTTTCATTCGTCCTTTGACCCATGCTGGGCAGATTTCAAGAGTATGGTCCGGAGTGTCTGCTACGCCAAGTGATCAATTGCTGCACATACTACTGTCCATCTTGCCAAATCTGTGGAGGTACGACGCGAATTGGTCATGGCCAGTAAGGAACTGGGTAAGATAGTGCTCACAGTCTCCATGCGGACACGCTAGCTATGCTGTTAGGGATGGTATCCACCGTTTGAGCCATTCTGACTTGGTGCTGTTACTCCCTCTGGCGGACCATTCCTCTGCTATCCCAAGGGGCGCATTAGTTGCCTCGCCAATTCGTCGTCGGTAGCTTCTTTGTCGTTCTAGCGCTACCAGGTCCGGAGGAGGGGTTGACGATAAAATTCCCGCAGCCTCTGTCGACCAATATTCTTAGGAGGAGTGGTATTCTCATAATGAAAATAATAGGAAAGAGTCAGTAGTCAGCTCCTCCTCTTAAATTACATTTCGTGGGAAGACCTACCATCCTATTTAAACCTACATTAAACTTTATCATTTAGGCACAATAAACAAATAATCTTGCCATTTACACATAATTATATTCGAATAAATTATTTCTATAACACGTACAAATAAATTTTGATAATAAATAATGTTATGTAATCTCAATAAATATTGCACTCTTGTAAACGATTTACAACGAATTAATTAATCGAAATTCCAATTATGTAATACTAATTTCATAATTAATTAGATTAAAATGCCTCATTAAATGAGGCGGAATGTGAGAAAAATATCTCAAATCGTTCAGGGTCAACGTAACAACGTGGAATGTTACAACATACCCGACTTGAGCATATCAAAAAACGCTTCTCGTTTTCCTGCTGGTTGTTTTTAGAAGACGTGCGCAGAACTTTTCGGAAATTACATTTCCATTACGTCGTTCTATTTTCGTTGGCTTGTATATTTACGTTTGCTTCCGCGTTAGCCAGTCGTCACCATAAGGCACCGCCACCGAGGGGGGGCCGAAATAAAACGCTAAGCTCTAACCTCATATACCAGTGTTTCCCAACAGTATGTACCGAAAGATGCTTGGACAATTTCATTGTGAAGGGGGGTAATTGGGATAGGAATGACAAAAAAGTATAAATATCGACATACGGACCATTTGTGTGTCGATATTGTTATAAGAAGGGACCCTTGACTCTTCCTTGAGCCTGGCCAGGGGGTTTCCCTCTGATAGATGTTACTTTAAGCTCGGGCAGGGAAACAGGCGGCGGAACATAGCATTTTAGAAAGGCCAAGGTAGAAAGGCACAAAAAAATGTTGGGAAATACTGGCATATGAGCAGGTGACTTAAATTAAAGTCACGTGTCGAATTCACTATTACGCATGCGCACTTCCTTCAACGTCATGTGATCAGTCTTCAAATTTAAAATAGATGTCACTAATATCTTCTTTCATCACTATCAGGTGACCTCTCGCTTTATAATGTAGATATTTCAAATTTAAATATAGCAACGATAAAATAATGTTCTTCGTAATACGTAAATTGATTTCGAATTAGAAATACGTCGTAATTAAATCTAATATTACAGTCGTAAACTGCGCAGTGCGCATGCAGCACTTGAGAGTTCTATGTACTGTTGAAGGTGGAAGCAAAGACGACGAACGCAATTGCAGCAGTGTAATCGATATTTTTAACACTGCTGAACGTTGGCCAACTCAATAGGCCTGAAAGGTAACGTTTGAATGCTAGAGATTGACATCCACATGTTAACTCTCTGAGATTTACTTACATACCTTTCAATTTATGCTTTTCCAGTGTTTTTTTAGATTTCCCGCCATTTTTAGTGTCGTGCCATTTTTAATATCCCGCGTAAAGAGAACACGGAGTATTCTTTCCTAAAAATTTTCGATTATAGGCGGGATTTTGCATCTGACAGAATCCGCATATGACAGATTTCACTGTATTATTTTCCTTGTTATGAAAGGCTGCGTTGTTCCTTCAGTTTCCTTTCAATTGACATTTAAAGCCTTTCCGCCCCTTTTTTTAACGTTCCATCCATATTTTACTTCCCGCCATTTTTAATTTCCCGCTTTCTCTCACTTTAAAACTTTAATGGTCATTATGTTCGGATCTACTAAAGATAAGAAAATGAAAGTTTCAGCGTTTTCAAGATTTGACTTTTAAAATTAGATTTTATTTTCGAAATGAAAAATCTATAAGTTTATACAAATCTTAACTTGTAAGCCCACCTGGGCAGCACAGTTGGTAGTGCTTCGGCTTACCACGCAGTCGGACGGGGTTCGAGTCCCCGAGATGGGCTCCCACATGTGTGAATTAATTAATTAATTAATCCACACAAAAATTAATCACACAAAATCCACATCATTAAAAATCTCACTACAAAAATCACAACAATTACAAAAATTGTCCAGCCAAGTATCGCAGTGGTATGGTCGATAACCACTGTCCATGAGGTCCCGGGTTCGATTCTCGGTGGGGATGCATATTAAAGGGAATTCTTCTTCTTATCAATAGTGTTAGCCTCTAATATGTCACTACAACAGCAAAAGCACGAGGCAATCTCAACACTGAATAAGGAATCAACAAAACACCAAAAAAAACAATCAACAATAACAACATCACATTATCATGTAAAAATATAAAAATAAAGAAATAAACATGTATCCAGGCTGAAGGACCAGATGGATCGATGGCCAGGTCTACGGACCAAATACAATTTTTTTTCTGAACTTGTAAAAGAGGAATTTTAAATATTTATTACTGTAACATTGAAGATTAAACTCTCATTGTCAGTTTTCTAACAATACGTAATTTATTTATGTACATATTAGATAAGCCACTTTGCAGACTTCACACACTTTGCTTAAATATTCATTCGTTGAGTACTACCATCCATTGTGGTTGACTCACATTGTAGTTGATGTAGATGACTCACCTTGAACTTGAGGTAATATGTTGTATAATTGAGCGCAATTTACGTTCGCTTGCGAAATGCGGCTTTTAATTAAATCACACAATGGTTTCTTGTTGGCAATATTTCCAGGAATCAATGTAACTACGTTCAATGCTGATTGATTTAAAATCTAAATGTAATTAAGCTTCGGGGCGATTATGGAGTAAACAAATTTGCAATATTACTAACAAAAAATTGAAAACTAATTTATTCTATTTAGAATTACATACAATCGATACCGAAAGGTAAAAGATTTGTTTTGAAAATATTTATAGAATTTCATGACTTTTTTAGTAATGCTGCGCGACCGTTTTAAATAAATGTATTTCGGTCCCTGTCTTTTTGATAAATAGTTTTAGCCCCCACTTCTTACAAATTCTCATGATCATCTCTCAATTGGGGAGTCCGCTCCATGTACAGTGCTGACCCAAGAGTGACTCCCTCTCCGTAATGTCCCAAGGAATGTCCCATTCCCAGGAATGTTTCAGGTATGACCGTCTCACATGACTCAAGAAGGATCCCAGTAATATCTTAAGAAGGGGGACTCCGCAATATTCACAGAGTTTATGATGTATTAATGAGATCCCCTTATCATAAGTCACAACAAATCTGAAATAGGTCGCGTATTTACAATAGTCTTATATCCCCTTAGTATATACCCCGTAGTAATAACAAGATACAAGAGCAAACTAGATAAAATAGTTGAAAAATTAGAAACGGAAAGTAGAAACATAGGACTGAAAATAAATAGAGAAAAATCAAAAATAATGATTACCACAGACAAATCCAGAAAGGAACTATAAATTGGAACAGACAAATATGAAGTTGTCCAAAATTTTAAATACCTTGGAATCACATTGAACAATGAAGGAAAAAATAAATCAGAACTACAAGAAAAAATAAGCAATGTAAACAAGGCATATTTCATTCATGAGAAAATACTGCAAAGCAAAAGATTAAAGAATCAAACAAAAATCAAAATATACAAGACATTAATAAGACCAATGATGTTATATGCAACTGAAACCATGACACTAACTAAACTACAAGAGGAAGAAATAAGTATACTTGAAAGAAAAATAATAAGATATATAACTGGACCAATAACCACGAATTGGATAAAAAGAAGAAAGACAAATAAAGAGGTGGAGGAAGAACTAAATGAAGACACAATTATTAAAAGAATAAAATATCAAAGAATAAGTTGGTTTGATCACATATGGAGGAAAAATGACACCGAAACTGCCAAACCAATAATGGAATGGCGACCCACCAGTAGACGAAGAAGAGGTAGACCCAAGTCTGCATGGTTAAGCGACATTGCAGCGAAGGGAATAACCAATTGGAAAAGAAAAGTAAAAAACAAACGAGAATGGAAAGTTCTAACACGATAAATTAAGTAAGAAATGAAGAACATAGGGATTGATCAACCCTATATTAATATGATCAGCAAGCCTCACATGAGGTAGCGCTACCCGAGAGGTATATATTAGACATGTCAGACAATGATGATATATCGATATTGGCCGAAATCGATATTTCCAATTTTTCGATATATCGAAATCGAAATATCGTCTTGGAAATATCGATATTATCAATATTGATCAAATCGAAATTCCACAGGAGCGCCATCTGTATATGGGTTTTAGGACTAATTACAGTTTCCAACAATCTGCAGTGATCATTAATTCACATGGAATCTCTGACCCATACACCGGCTACAGCAGTGTTCCTAACCTGTATCCGTATTTTTTTATTGTAAAACTTCTGATAACGACGAAGACCGATTTAAAGTAATACTAACAACAACAATAATAATAATATCATATCACATAATCTAGCAGTCTTTCCATCAAATAAAATAATTGCAATAGTACCTAAAAGTAGTAGTATTACAATTGTGATCTCCTACTACTACAATTGCATTGCTAGCAAAAAAATCGATGTTGATCTTAATCTTATGATTCCAACAAATATCAATGGATTAAGAATTATTATATCGAACCCAAAATATGTCCCTAAAAAGTGGAATTGCCAATTTTAAATTTTTCATAATACTTCTCAGATGGCGGTTACATCAATGACATGTCAAAACGTTATTAAAAATTTCGATATCGATATATCGATATTATGGAAAATGAAATTATCGATAAATATTGACATTTTGATACCGATATATCGATATTTATCTCTAAAATAGGTAACAAAACTCTAGGATTTTTAATAATTATTTATATTTAGTGATAAGACATCTGTCATTCAAAAATGTTCATTTTTGCATAATTTATCTTCTTTTAGCGTTGTAAAACGATGTAAATCTCAGATTGTGATTTTTGCAGAGATCACATTTAGAAATAGTGAGTTGATGTTTAAGGTGACATTAAAGCCGCTCAAAAAAACACGCCGAAAATAAGCAAAATGCCGGAGCCCAAAATAACATCGTGCTTTTAAATAGAATTTGTTGATTTGTGCGAACCGAGCGTGTGCATAATTTCGCGCCATATTTACGCTTTGCAAATACCTAAATATCAACATTTGCGAAGCGTTGCATTATGCAATATTTTTGTTCATTCATTTATGATGTTGGGAGTTACGAGTATATCTACCGCCTACTTATTCTACCTGAACGGGTTTTAATCTACGAAACAAGAAGGTATGAGAGCAGGGCCGGCTTTCAAAAATTGTGTATCATTGTTTATCTTTGTGTTTTTAGTTTAAATCCCACCCATAACCACCATCAATTACATTCTGCTTTATTAAGTTATATGTGATAGGTTTAGCTGAAAACTATGCTTGCCAAGAAATAATTGATTATTATCGATTACAAAGGGGTGATAATAATCGATTATTATCGTTGGCGTTGATTATAATCGAGTTAATCTATGAGCATTACATTTGTTTAGGTACCTCGACTAATCTAAACTAACATGATTTGAAATACATTAAAATTCCAACAATTCAATCAAAAAGCGTATCTTAGAAAAATGAAAATTATATATAGGTTTTTTTAAATAAATAGGTTTTTTATAAGTTTAAAATTAATTTTCTTTTAATCTTGTAAAAAAATAAATCTAAAAAATGTTAAATACGACCCTGATTGAACACATAAATGCCATCTTTAATGCGATTATGTCTCATTTTTTTTGCCAAAGTTGTTACATTTGGGGAGCCGCACTGCTGCCGTCGCCGGCGATAACGCCACCACGCCGCCGCCGACCCCGTCAATGACGACGACTGCGTGCCCTCCAAGGTCAAATGTCGTAAGCACGGCGGCGCACACCCACCGCGGGGCCAAGGTCGGCGGCGCTGCGAACTTTTTTTTCTACGCAGTAGAACGATTCTACGCTTCCTGTGTATGTGTCTTGATTCGTGTTGGGATTAAGCAGCCGTTGTCGCCGCCGCCGTCATCGTCCTCTATCTCTGCCTGGATGGAATTGAGTAGGGTTAGAAGTCGATAGGTTGCGAGGATGTTGAGGAGGTTGCGAATATTATTTGAATTTTCAATTGTCGGGAGTTAGAAGGAAATGTACACAATGTGATTGACATTTTAAGTTTTATTTATTTTTGGGTACATTGGAGGATCTCCCTTGGGGTATTACAAGAAATGGGAAAACTTTGAAACAGTTATCGCGACAACACATTAATAGACTATCAAGAAAATTTGGAAAATTTAAAGGATAGAAGAGGATTCCTCAAAGTTCAAGGCAAATGTTGGAAGGATTTATATTGGAGAGCAAGTACTTTGAAATGATTTTTCCTAACTCATTCATACAACAATTATCATACAGTTTTATTTAAACGAGCCCAAACTAGCTAGCATTGACATATCAAAGAAGAACGTGTAATCATGTAGCACAATTAATGAATTTACAAAGAAATTAATTAATTGAAATTTAACACGGAAAGAGAAAATTTGAAGCCCCCGACCGGGTTCGAACCGGCGACGTTTGAGATACCGGCCCAACGTGCTACCAACTGCGCCACGGAGACCCTGGGAGACCCAAAGGTCGCCGGTTCAAACGCGGTCGGGGGCTAATTGTGCTAAATGATTATTTGTTCTTCTTTGATATGTCAATGCTAGCTAGTGTGGGTCGTTCAAACAAGACTCTATGATAGTAGTTGTGTGAATGAGTTAGGAAAAATCATTACTAAGTACATGCTCTCAAATATAATTCAAACTTCACATTAAATTGCCAAATTCAATGTAACATATGTTGAAAGGATTTGTTTAAATTATGAAATCTGTTGTGCTGACTGTGAGAAAAAAAGGTTACTTTAATATGGTGTAGATTTTTTTCCAAACTGCGGGGCACGAAAATATTTCAAAGAGCGCCGCATTTCTACTTTTGCAATTTGTTAAATCGGTTAATTTTTCATTAGTGAACATAGGAGTCTTCTCATAGGAGAAATTGGGTGTCCCCTCTCTTGAAACATTTATCGCGACCTTGCATTAATCACGAAATTTTAAATGAAAAGGATGAAAGAAAGGGACGAAAA
Source organism: Mimaenictus wilsoni (assembly GCA_027575185.1). NCBI lineage: Eukaryota > Metazoa > Arthropoda > Insecta > Coleoptera > Staphylinidae > Mimaenictus > Mimaenictus wilsoni. The sequence continues at coordinate 16,750 of JAODAC010068748.1, read as the reverse complement.
GTTGAGTTGTTGAGCGCCAAAGTATTGCAAAAAAAAACGGCGCATTCTTAATTTTAGGGGATCTCGAAGTAGTTTTGTTGGGTGGCCCCAAAAATAACCAGACGGGGGTATCTCCATAGAGTAAATTTGACCAGTATTAGATAATATTTTTTCAGCCCCCCACTCCTGTCAACATAGATTTTTTTAACAATGCTTCAACCAGGAACATATCACCTCACAATGCATGATTTCCACTCTACAACGCATATTTATTTCATCTGCGTCACCGCATGCCACAGTAATACAGCCGCAGCTGAAAAGTAAAAGTGAATAATATTTTTCGCATCGAGACGAAAATATGTACGTGCTTGAACCTGGCGGGTAATCTATTACGCCTAAAAATACTCGCGCACAGGAAATAAAAAAAGTTGAAGTGAGTCGCAAAAAGAAACCCGTGGATATTAAAGGAAGGAGTCTTACGACTTTTCCTGGTATATTACTGGAAAGAAATGTGAGGAAAATGAGAGGAAAAGGGAGAAAACAACAAACTTTCATCAAGTTGTAAAAATGTACAAAGCGAACAAAAATTGTTGGTTTGGAACTTCAAGTAGACATCTTAAGTAATAATACGTTAATGAATGCATGTCCCACTTATTCCCTATCAATAATGAAACAAAAAAATAATGCGAAGAATAATGCTTAACCAAAATTTATTAATTTCAAGAACTTCAGTATATAAGGGCCTTCAGGTAACTGTTTGTATCCAGTTACTTTCTTTCTCTTTCTCTCGCTCTCTCTTTTGTTCCAAAGCCCAGCGAACGAAATGTCCAGGATTTTTTAAAATATCTCTTCTCCAAAGTCAAGCGAGCGAAATGTCCAGGATTTTTTTAATATGTTTAAAATAATAAGTAGGTAGATAGATACCTTTATTGGCATTCTGTTCCCCACATTTTCATACATCCCTATTATACAATATGTTTGCGCTCAAGCATCTTAACGAAATTAATACCCCGCGAGTTGTAAGTTCTCGGGGCCTTGGTTAGAGGCTTTACTGACTCAACCCGCACAGTAAGTCCGACACGCCGACAATACTCGGTGACAACACACAAATAACACAATACAAGATATGTAGAGAGAATGGTGTAAAGACTGCGACTTACTTGTTCGAATGCTGGGTAAACAGTGATTTTATTTTAAGTAATCTTAATACACGAAGCTCACAACATGCGAGCTTTGATGGAGAGGGCTAGCCACCCTGACGCATGCGCAGCTTGAGCAGCGCTGTCAACATAAAATATATTTGGGGTTCTAAATTCCCCAACAGCACTGGTGGCACGAACACAATATCCTTCCTTACTCAATTAACATTAACACTCTTAATAAATATAACATAAAACAATTACAAACAAAATAGCAAATAATATTTGATCATCCCTTTCCTCCGCTTCCATTTCTCATTCACAATTTTCCTCACTATTGTCACACTCTCCCCTCCCTTTCCCATCCACTCTCATATATTCTCCCTCTTACATCCCAAAACATTAACCCCTTCGAAGACACACAGATGCTCCCAGTTATCCACCCCACCTCGACATAACACACATTGTATATATCCGTACCTTTCTTCCTTGTACCTCACTCCCACAACTTGCCTTGGCCATAACCCGTTTGTCGTCGACGCTCATTCTTTGTTTGGTGACATATTTTAGCTTCTGTCCGATGATCTGTATTAGCCTATACGTCGGGTTATACGAGCTGTTACTTATGTTCTCCTGGCGCACCTGTTCTTCCACCTCTCGACCCCTTTCACGCATCATCCATTCTAACTGTCCCCCCCCCCCCCTCCCCCCAAATTTCCCCCACCCCCACTTCCCACACACCCACCCGCCGAACCCCC
>JAODAC010068748.1:0-14864 GCA_027575185.1 Mimaenictus wilsoni | reverse complement strand
GCGCACCCGTTCTCCCCCCGCTCGACCCCGCTCACGCACCATCCTTTCTACCTGCCCCCCCCCCCCTCCCTTCCCGCAATATTTCCTCTACCGCTAGTTCCGACAAACCCACATGCTGATACTCCTTCCTTCTGTTCACCCTCCACGCACCAAATAATAAGTTTAAGAAATTAAAAAAAAAGCGTGTACTGTTTGGTATCGATCGCAATGCCTGAATGAAGAAACAAAAGCGCCTTGCACTGTAGCAGAAGCAAAACAGACAGGCGTCGCAGCAGTTACACCCACTAACCGTTATACCAATCTGCAAAATCGGAGCATACACGTTTGGAATATTGTAAAGAGACTCCAAACAAATGATGAACAATTATTTGCTCGGAAACTATGTGATATTGCGTCCTAGGATTTTCAGCATACTTTTTCAAAGGTCTAGTACCTGACTGTATTTTTAATTTTGAAATTTCATTTGACAAGGCGTGGACTCTCCTTGTGGTTACTGGTTTTTACTAACCCATTATACCAAAACTAGTTCCCTAACAATATATAGCCATTGTTGCATGTAAATTAAGTGATATGTGACGAATGACCTTGACACTCCCGGCAAGGACATTTCACGATGAGCAGGCAGTTAGCTATTTTCGGCGCCTCGAAGCTCCCGTGATTGTTTGCCCTAATTTATTCGACTTTGTTGTGCGGCTGCGCGTCACGCACGCACAAAACGCTTTGTAACTCTGTATGCATTTGCAATACTCACATGCATAGTTCAATACACTTCCCATACTTACTTTTCACTAATTTTGGAATTCACAATCAAATATATCGCCTGCGACGAGAATTATTGCGTACTTCATTTGCCATGCTTGGCCTTGTTTTTTTTTGTGGACAAATATTTGCACATGTCAAATGAAGCACGTGCTTGTAATTATTTCATGTAGGAAAAATTTCATCAAAATTCGTACTTTAATAATTTCAACGTACAAAAAACTAGAGTGTGTAAAATTGTTTACAGATTTGGTGATAGTGATAATAAGGCGGAATATTTTTTATTTATTTTTATGTTAGTGTGAGTTTATGTTAGTGTTAGTTTTAGTGAGTTTGTCCGGGAGTGTCATAATTGCCCGCCTTAGATTTTAATCAAAATTTTGGTTACGAGATGTTTACATTCTCTAATGCACTACTTTTTTTTTCTTGGCTTATTATTTGGGAATTCAGGCCGAAGGCCTATGTCACGCATTTCTTCTCACGTGAATGTTTTCAACATGAAACTTTTCATCTTTTAATTATCCACCCCAAAAATGGTGAGGAACGCCAAGTTGTTACTTAGCTCGGCTGGATATTTACTTGCGTTGTCCGACGCGGTGCTTTTCAGGAATGCACTACTACCATCATATTGTCATGAAGTATGACTGGAGAATTATTGAGTGCTTCATTTGCCATGCTTGGCCTTGTTTTTTTTTTGTGGACAAATATTTGCACATGCCTAATGAAGCACGTGTTTGTAATTGCTTCATGTAGGAAAAATTTTATAAATTCGTACTTTAATAATTTCAACGTACATAAACTAGAGTGTGTAAAATTATAGTGATAAAAAGGCGGAATATTTTTATGTATTTTTATGTTAGTATGAGTTTATGTTAGTGTTAGTTTTAGTATGAGTTTGTCCGGGAGTGTTATAATTGTCCGCCTTAAATTTTAATCAAAATTTTTGTTAAGAGATGTTTACATTCTCGAATGCATGAATACCATCATATTCATATCAATGTAATACGGGGATTGCAGGTTCTAGTCCTGTCGGAGGCATTCATCATTTTCTCTTTCGAACTATTGCCTGTTTAACATCCTAAAAATTGCCTACCGGTGATTATTTGATCGTATTGATATGTCAAAGGCAGCATTGCTGCAGTCACATGGTGGTAGTAATTCGTTCGAGTATGTAAACATCTCTTTACAAAAAATTCGCAGTCCAATTCCGATGATTTTCGTTCGTGTAGTGTATATATTGAAATAATTTCTGTTAATAGATTTGTTTTAAGTTGTTGTCAAAAAAATGAAACTTTGGTCACCAATTGGATCGGCAATCCTAAAGCCAATATGTCCAGGCTTCCTGTTAAAACAAAATATTCTTTTGATAATTTTTGACTAAATAAACGTTGAATTTTTGGCAAACTATCATTAGCAGAAATTATTTCAACTACACGTATAAAAATTGTAATTGAAATTCAAGGCGGACAACTCGGACACTCCCCTTGTTACTTTTCAGAAATCTTTATGCTTTTTTAAAAGATATTTCAACCAATAAATTATTACGTTAAATATCTAAAAATAGCCACAAATGTCTATACGAGTCATGTTTTGATAATTTAATTTTTTTAGATATATTCCAGGCAAGCTATATTTAAATATAAGTAAACATGTAAAATAACAAACGTTCCTGAAGCTAGAATTCATCAACAAATCGTTTTTGCTATTACTACTTTATTTTACGATGATCAACTACAGTGAAGTATTGCGTTGCAGGCAGTGACAGTCCGCATTAATTGCGTTCTCGGCTGTTTATTGCGTTTTTATGTTGTTTTTCCTGTCGGGTAGTTCATTATACGAAATTATTGGCATTCCTGTTAGCGGGTCATTAACATAATTGCTTGGTATTTGCACGATTTGAATGCCACATGCGTTTGTTGAATTATTTTTTTCTTCTTTCGTTCCTTTCCAATAGAGCACAAAAGTTTGACGCACTTTAGTTATTGTGCTCAACTACGTAGGCAGGTGTATAATTTGCATAACTTCACGTTGTTCTGTTTGGAGTAATATTTAAGTGAAGCTGTTTAATGTTGTTAGTTTCGAAATTTTTATAAATAAGATGCATTATTAGATTCATAGAAACATACTCAATATTTATGAGATATATTCATATTCATACTCTCAAGAGAGTTCATGCATTGTCCGATTTCGATTTGCATGTACATTTTTGTACGTATAGTTCATATATGGAAATAGATTTTCTTAATGGGATTTTTAGCGCTTTTGCGCCGCGCCGCTGGTTATAAAAAAAATTAAAAAGTCAACGCTTTTTTAAGGCGTCGTTCACACCGTCGACTTCGGTTTTGGGCTTCTATGCCTATCCATGTCTAACGATTGTAATTAAAAAGTGATAGTATTGCTAGTTTGTTCAAAACCAGGGTTATTAAACTGGTTTAAACTTAACGAAAAATAGGTAAGATGGAATGGAGAAAAAATGATGACCGATCTGATCATGTGTAGAAGACAAGAATCCATCAACGGTATAGACGAGGGCGCTCCAAAGCCGACGAAATGCGAAACCGAAGCGCGCCCGCTGTGTGAACGCATCGGGCCTCCAAATTCAAAACTCGAAGCGAGGCGACGCCGCCGGTGTGACAGTCCCTTAGGACAGTGACTGTCAACCTGCGGCACACTAGTCACATCCTGTTTGGATATAAAACTGTGGCCTTTCATGTCCCTATTCTTGTCTCCATCGGAGAGGAAGGTAACGCACAATTTGTTGCTCATTAAACTGACACTTTATACATTAAAATTTTTGTATCATCCTTCCCAAAAAAAGTTCTTCTTCTTCCTTTTCGTCCATGATAGGCAATTTTTACCTGTTCATCTTCAGCGATCATCCCGAAGTTGATACCTCCATCTCTACCCAAGGATCTTTTGCCTCTCGGAAATCTATATGTTGGATCCATTATAAGTTGCCGACCACTATCTATTCCATATCGAAAATATCGATAGCTTTTGCCAGTCAACAATTTCTCCTTCATCTGCATCAGCTTCTCCGCATTAAATGGAGAAAAAAAATGTTTAAATTATCTCTTATCAAATATCTAAAGACGTAAGCAAACTTAACTAACATCAAAAATATTTACGTGTTTACTGTATTAATCCGTTCTTTTATAATTAGTGTATAATTTTAGATCTACCCATTTGCGCTAATCGAGAAAAATTTCTTATCGCACGGCACAGATAACAACACGAATTGTCGCATGTTAATAAGTCGTACTGTGCGATAAGTAAACACTATGTTGTATTCGGTTATTTTAGTACTTAACATCAATATGAAAATGATAAGAAGATGTAACAACATTGTCCTTATCCCATTACAAATATATCTGTAAAGATGTCAAGTAGTCCTTACATATGAATTTCTCTTATTGGTTTGATAATTTATATGTCTCATTAGTGGGTTGAAACATAGAGAACATATTTTTAAAAATTCCTTTAGTATCAGGATGTGCTATTACTGTAGGAGATGAACTGTAATATATGCAAGCAACTATACACTTGCACACCTTAACCTTGAATACAATTCATATTTAATTCTTATTCTAATTTTTATTTTTATATACAATTCTTTCTTGTTCTAAAAACGGACGTGTTGGCACCTACTCATTCAACCACCATCTCGATTCTACCTTTCAGAGCATTATCTATGAACATCTTGTTCTCCACTGTTTAAAAACCAGCAATAACATTACACAAATCTCGTGGTGAAACATTCCATAAAGTTGGTTATTAATTTCAACAGATTCATTCTCCATCATTAATGTATATTCCTCTATCAAGAGTTCATAGTGTCGGGCGACAATAATAACAGACATTATCATTATTGACCCACCCAAATTTTGACCTGACACACTTTTGGTAGGGGGACGCCCATGGGGACTATAGAAAATTTTACGGAGAGGGTCCCCAAGTGACCCAGGAATTACTAACTACCACAACAAATATAAACAAATATTCAACTCGCGACTTCTACAGATTGGCCATGACTTATATCATCCGATTTACCCAGGGGCTACTCTTCCCTAGGAAGGCATGGACCCGTCTGAAGGAAGGGGCGAAAATTTATAGGAAGCTTCCCCTTGGAATATTACTCACAACGTGGTGAGGCACTGGGACGAAAATTGTACCGAACAACAATTTAAACAAGGGGCGTCAAAATATGTATAGAAAAGGAGGACATCAGCAAAAAATTTGAAAGCCACTGGCTAAACTAGAAAAATTCATTCAAATATATACTACGTTCCAAGAAAACTTTAAAGTTTTTCTTTTTCTTTTTTTCTTTAAAGTTCTGAAAGACTTTACTGCTAGATAGATGGCGTTTTTTACAGATTTCTGTAAACTGATAACAAATACTTGACAATAGATGGCATTGATACGTTTTTGATAGCAAACGATTTAAGTACATCGCATAATAAATGAAGTGTGAAGGATTCGGTTCGGTCTGATTGTGAGACGTGGATTTGCCATCAGCGCTCAGCCAGACAACGACCGACCTCGTACCAATTGCAACAATTAAATTGTATTTTATGCACATGTTTCGCGCGGCGCTCCGGCCTGACTAATTCATTGCCTTCCAAGATGCATTGCGTGTCGCTGCGAGTGCATATTTATATTTATTGTAATGTTTGCAGATGTATAACATATACTTCGTAATACTATAGATTGATTTATAATTCTTGACTTCAAAAAACATCATTCTTATTTTCCGACCACCTAACCTTTAAAAAGAACAAATGATATATTATGATCCAGGGCCGGCGCTAGGGTCCTCAGCGCCCGCATGCAATTTTTATCCCAGCGCCCCCATCATTTTTAAACTTGTTAACAGTTTCTTATCATTCAAATTATATATACGATTACATTAAAAATTTTAAGTAATATTTAAAAAATCTGGATTTAGTACACAAAAAAAATTGGATATAATGGTTTTAACATCTAATTCTGCACGTATATCATTCTCAATGATAATTAACGCCAAACTATTTAGCCTTTCTTGTGGCATAGTTGTTCTTACGTAAGTTTTAATCAATTTCAATTTAGAAAAACTACGTTCGTCGTTTGCTACACTAACAAGTAAAATTATCAGTATTCTTAAGGCAATTGAAAAGTTAGGGAAAGCAAAATTATTGGATATAATATAATTAAGAATATCAAAACGTTTTCGAATATGAAAATTATTCTTCTGAAAAATATCCCGGAAAGCAGACAACTCATTAAATAACTCTATTGCATTAACATCCATACTGTTGCCGACCTTTAAACTAATCTCTAAATCTTTAGAATATTTTCATAAAGATTCATTATTAATTTACGGTAATTTATTTAAAAAATCGAAAATTTTAAAATATGTGTTTAATTATTCAAAACGATCGTTTGTCGAATACCACGCAACACCTAAAAGCGAATAAAATAGATGGATTTTAAATTTATCAGTGAATATTGAGGCGATTCGTTAACATTTTGCTTCGGCGGCTCTTTCAAACGTAAAATTATGTGTAGGTACTTCTGATATCACATTACAAACAAAATATATATTTTATGTATCCGTATTTATAGTTAAGTTGGATTATTTATGATAATTCTCGTGATGGCGCCCTCTTCGACGAGGCGCCCGCATTCCCCGCATGTGTTGCATGCCCGTTTCCGCCGGCCCTGTTATGATTCATTGCATATCAATTAATTATTCTTAATATTTATTTATTATATTTTCCAAGAATTCACAAGGATGATCCACAAGGTTTCGCAATATTGTTAAATAATTGCGATTAAATAAAAAACGTTTTTGCTGATTGTGAGTTGTTAAACACATTTTCGGCGACTTTTACACATTACATCAGTATTTTGGTCGTTTATCCAGCACTTGTATTATCATTATCCGTATGTTATCTGCTGAGAGTAAGTAAATTTAAATTTCGTATAAGTGAATCTACAAAATACAAAGGTGATGAAAGTGTAAATATTATTGTGTCATGAGAGGAGAGGAATCAGGAGATTGTGATTTCGTTTGCAGATACATTACTGACGACATACAAACACTATATTTCGATATTTTTTAAACGCTTTTAAACACTTTTTAGTTACTTATTTTATATGTATATACGTCAGTTGTGGATTGACATGCAATTATGTCGTGCTAATTTATCATGTCGGACGATAACTGAATACCATGCGCTGGGGTCATGTGCATGTAATTGATTTTGTTTTCTTCTTTAATTTTTCGGCTTAAATTTGCTGTGCACAGCTGTTTCAGTGTTTTCCAGTTTGGATATGCTTTCAAAATAAACATATATGGCGCCAGGAAAGTTTTCATTTGTGAATTTACGATTAACATGAGTGTGGTGATAATACGACGATGATATGCAAATTATATTGTAATTTTACTTTGAAGATGTTTAATGTAGTATGCTTATGCTACCTGCAACACTTAAATTTGATTCTTTCTAGTATATTGTGTTTGTTTAAGAATACGTTAATTGGGGCCAGATTAGGTTAGAATTGGTTAGGTTTCAAGAGGGAAGGATGGGTTGATTTAGATTTAGATATGTTATGAGAAGTTATGATAGATTAGATTAGGTTTGGATAGATTAGGCTTAAGTTTGGCATAGGTTAGGTTAAGTTAGGCGGGGATATGGTTTTAGTCCGCGTAAGTCAGATCAATAAATCTGTCAATTCGATTCCTTCTAGTATATTGTGTTTGTTTAAGAAGACGTTAATTGGCACTAGATTTGGTTAGAATTGGTTAGGTTAAGCGGGGATATGGTTTTAGTTCTGGCAAGTCAGTTCAAGAGGGCATCCCGAAAGTCCGAAAATGACTTATCCTCTTGACTTTTCAAGTACGGTTGACCACATCTTCATTCTTACGTTAATCGTTTACGAAACCGAAAAAATCCTGTTTTTATACCTGGCCGAGAGAGAGAGACTGTGCATCGTGCTCTCTTTCGCTACCACCGGGAATGTATGTGAGCGTGATATTCGGTGCGAGGGCAATAAGCCTGGACAATATCTTGTATTCCAGGTACAAGATCTTTCTTAGGGGCTGGAACATCACCTATCTCCTTTTAATACATAAAATGTGATAAAGAAACCACGAAGCAATGATACGCGCGTGACACAGCGCTAGCGTGACAAGCATGGCACAGCTTGGGCGAAGGAAGAACTGTTCTATGCCGGGTGGTAGCAAAAGAGAGCGCGATGGACAGTCTCTCTCTTTTAAGAGCGCGGTCAGTTTTTGGAAACATTCAGTCCTCTTTATTGCAAAATTCGCATGTTTATTGGGTTTTACAACTTTACAGCCCCAATAGGGCGTCGGGGATAGGGGCATTCCCCGGATAGATTAGATTCGGTTAGGTCCGGTTAGGTTAAATTAGGTTAGAGACATTTATGGTGGCAAGCAGAAATATTAGGTCAAGATACATTAGATAATGAAAGTAATATTGAATTAGATTGAAAAATCCATTTTTTTCTTTAGACTAACTATGGTCCACGTAAAATAGTTTCCCATGATTATGTATTTCTCCTCATTCTTCTCTTCCAGTACTCCTTCATTCTTTCTCTATGCTATTTTTTTTTCGTCTGTCCATTTTGTTCCTGCCTTCTTTTTTTCCTTTTTTTGGAACCCCCCCCCCCCAAAAAAATCACCTGATCTTCTCCCTTAATTCTTTTCTATTCTCCATCTCCCCTGCAACAATTTTCATTTCTTTCATAAATTTTCCTTACCTCCTTGATCCAAGTTAGCTGTGTTTTTGGGTTTTTGTCGAAGAACTTGAAAAGTTCCTTAGCCAGTCTTCCTTCGTCCATTCTTTTGAAGTGTCCATAAAAGGTTCCTTCTCTTTTCATCATCGAGTCTGATATTTTCTCTATTCTTGTGTAGATTTTACCATAGCTTCTCAGTTTCCATGTTCATACTAATAAAATTCCAATATTAATGTATAAATTAATGTACTAGTTGCTAATCATTAACAATTTATTGCAATAAATAACAAAAAAAACTGTTATTAATGGATTAACCCAGTTTTTTTAGTAGTACATAATCCGAAAAAGCTACAATCATGATGCAATAGCATGTGACATTTGCACATAAATGACTTATGAGAGCTCACACGAGCGTTGACTACGATAACCGCCGAAAAATGCAACCAACTAATTAAGTGCCCAAACATAACATTATCATAATTACATTGTAATGAACCACGTGTATTACGTTTGTGTAATTGTCAGCCAAACAAAACCCAGGCAACCGATGCGAATGACTGATGAAAACTTCGATTATTCCATTGACTGGTTATTGCAAAGACTTGCTGGCAAACAATTAAAATGCCCTCGAATTGTTCCAAGTTTTAAACAAAAACCTATAAACAGTTCAATGAACATTGGTTTGGATGAAACAATGGTGTAATTCAATGACAATACGTTAGTAATTGGTTTTCTTCTTATTTTTTTTTTATTCGCGTTTCTTCTCATTTTATTGCAGAACGACTAGGCTAAGTTTGTTTATAAACCTGAACAGATTTGCTCTGGTTAGGTGTAAGAAATATTAAATTTGTGATTGAAACAAATCGTGATATTACATGCATAGATGACGTGGCTTTGTGTAATAATTTGAAGTTTACAACGGAAACGTTGAAAATTAAGGTTAAAGTAACGCGTTTTAAATTTATACAAGTGTGTCAAAGCTTAATTCTTACATCAGCCTTAATATTAGACGCTGGCCTCTTTCTTTCCTTTGTTTTTACTGTTTTCCATTTTATTTCGGTGCATTTCAGGTTTATTTTAGTTTTAGGCACTTATTTGCAGTACCAGGAATTAGATGGCGTTAGTTTGAGTGTATTTTACCTCTTTTGAATAGTATTAACTGTCGAGGCTATGTAATGTATTATAATTTTATATTTTTAATATACATTTTGTATACCCTGAAGGCTGGGAAAAAAAGTCTTCCCCTTTATAAGTTAACAGCTTTCTTCATAGATGGCGCCACATGTAATCAAGCTATTCATCAATATGTCACAAAAATACTTGTTTTATTGTTTTCTGTGCGTTTTAAAGTTATTATGTTTTATGTATTTTCTAACATTTGATGAATATCTAAATTATTTCCTCATAGATGGCGCTATGCATTGAAGGATAATCAATTAAAGATAAAGATAATATATCGCTGAGAAAAACGTTTAATTTGAATCAGACAAAGCATTCTTGACTCTGTAGAAACGTAGATCATCTATAGTTTACAATTAGTAAAAATTTAAATTTGAACCAATCAGCGCCATCTAAGAAGATCAGTATGATTTCAGGTATCATCGCCTCATTTAAGAGGACCAGGTCCGACCGGTACCACGTATCGGCATAATGCGGAACTAAAACGTGAAATTCAAACTTTGTTCTAAAGAGATATTTATCGTGTAAAAAAACGTCTTTTCCGAGAAATATCTAATTATAGGTTTTTCATTTTTTTCGTATTTCCCATATTGCTAGGATTATAAATCATGCACCAATCGATTCAGCGTGAAAATATCTTCAAACTCATGGGATAGTTTTTTATTTGATTACTTAGAACCGATATTATAACTCATGAAAATTGAGTCCAATATCGTCGATGATTTCACTGACAATTTTCATGTCTCATAATATCGGTTCTATGTAATCAAATGAAAAACTGCTCCTGTAGTTCGAAGATATTTTCACACTGAATCGATTGGTGCATGATTTGTAATCTTAGTAATACGGAAAATATGAAAAAACATGAAAAACCTAAAACGCGACATTTCTCGGAAAATACGTTTTTTTTTATACGATAAATATCTCAATAATTACCCAACATTTAGGCGTAAATGTGCATATCAAAACACACTATACTTAATGAGGAATTGATCCGTGCAAGAATAGGCATTCTGTAACATACAGATTAGATAATATTTTCGAACAAAGTTTGAATTTCACGTTTTAGTTCCGCATTTTGCCGCTACGTGGTACTGGTCGGACCCGGTCCTCTTAACATTCAACGGCTATCAGAAACAAAACTTGTTTGTCTCTACTTCCTCTTTGCAAGCAGATTCTGCAACACCTAATCTCGAAAACAAGTTTTATTATATTCCATGTATCCTAAGTGTTCTTTTATATATTTATTTAAAAACCTAGAAACTTTGTATCACATTTTATTAACATTTATTATTATTATGAAGATTTACAAAATGAGCTTTCTTGACTAATGATTCTGTGTACAAACGAGTTTGTTTAATTGTGAAATTGTGCCCGAATAATAATAACAATGTGCATCATTAAAGAATTCGACAAGGACGTTCACGGTGGCGGCGGCACGGTTCAGGTGAGCAGGTTTAGCGTTTGTTGTTGTTGTCGGCGATGATGTGATAGGCGTTATGTTATTGATGCGTGGCTGGTATACGCGGCGCCGCGGCGTCCTACACCGGTTCGGTGGCCATGCGAAGAGTATGGCCTGCTGCCCGTCACGTAGGCCTACTGATAGCCGACAAAAAATCCGCACAATGCCAACAAACATGGTGGTATAGTTAGTTAAAAGTGTAAACATATTCAAATGAGAGACAGGCCGGACGAAACAAAAAGAACCGGAAAGAATGCACGTCACCGTCAAAATGACCCCATTATCCAATTATTTATGTATTACTGCTCTTACTTTTATTTGTTTTTATAATTATATGCATATCTTATAAGTTCAATGCTGTTCTAGTTTGGTTAGGTTAGGATGAAGGTTTTTATAATATTTTTTTGTTGTTGTTTTAGTGCCTCCTTTAGTTCATCTGCTTATTTTTCTTACAAAGGGAGGCTCCGGAGTTGACCCCTCAGATTTGCATGAAATGGGGCATAAAAAGTGGAATTCGTGTAAATTAAGCTTAGAAACTAATTATACAATGAGGGCGAAGCATAAACCGTGAGAATTTCCCCTTAGAACATTACTAAACCCATATATTATGGCATTATATTATTAATAAAACAATGTAACATAGGAGGCCGCCAGAAACAAGTATTAAAAAAGGAAGGCTATACAAAGTGCAATAAACTTCATAGAACACTTCAATCTTTAAGTCGCATGATAAATTGTAACCAGAGAGCGCCAAAAGCTTCCTGGTACTTTCGAGATATATTTTCAATATATTCGTTTGATATTTTTGTTAATAAACCAACTCAGCATATGATTAGTTACAACGAAATCAACAAGTTGAAAATTAATTATATTTCAATTATGTATGTTTTGTTGCAGGAGACAGACGTGTGGATCTCGGCGAATCGAATTGACAGCGACAATGATGGCAATTCATGCGACAGCAGCAGTAGGAACGAATACGATGGGGATGGTGGTGAGTATCCGGTCTCTTTATAATGTTAATGATAAAAACACCTAAATACTCTGGAATTAGTTTATTTGCTGTTTCTGTTTTTCGGTTGTATAGCGTTTAACGCCATCCGAACACGTTAGCTTTCCCCCCGCCCGATCGGGTCTCGTCGTACGTGAGTTAGCGTATGAGGTTCTTTTACGGGAATGAGTTGCAGGCCCATTGCCCAACCCTTCTCCTTATTCAGGACTTGGGAAAGTGTGGAGTGCGAGATATTAATTATAGCGACGCCGGGAATCGAACCCGGGACGTTTGCGTTACAGCGCCTCTGCATAACCTTTTCGCCACACCCTCCATTCCAGTTTATTTGCTAATTTCTTAAATTTTGAGCTTTCGACAATTTGGCAATTTAGTGTGAAGTTGAACTACATATTTGAGAGCAAGTACTTTGTAATAATTTTAATAAGGTTGCCGGTTCGAACCCGGTCGGGGGCTTCATATTTTCTCTTTCCGTGTCAAATTTCAATTTCAATTAATTAATTTCTATGCAAAGTCATTAATTGCGCTAAATGATTACATGTTCTTCTTGGATATGTCAATGCTAGGGTCGTTCAAATATGACTGTATAATAGTAGTTGTGTGAATGAGCTAGGAAAAATTATTACAAAGTACTTGCTCTCAAATATACAACTTGTTATTATTACTTGTTTTTTGATTAATTGATTATGGTGGATTTTACATAATTAAGTTCTTGTAATGGTGCCACAAGAAAATAGAAATATTACAGTACCAACCTAATATACTCATACACTTTGCAGTAGCTTACCTCATAGTCGTCGACGTTTATCACGATGTTCGTTTAACTCTTCCGTTTGATTTATTATCGTGCGGCTATTTTTACCACTTTTGGTAAGGCTAACAGCAATATTTGATTTTTCCCGTAGTATCACAAACTATAAATCTCGAGACGCAATAAAATGTCGTTTCTGTTCTCGTTGCATCTATCCACATTTGCACCTATCGCTCCAAATACGAAATAAAATAAATATTAAATCCTGAAAGTAAAAATTTAACAAAACCAAAGTGTCTTACGTAACATACAATAAACTTAGCAATGTAAATGAAGATCGGCTATAATTAAAATCGGTTTCGCCTCGTAATGACATCCGACGATTCGCACCAATATACCCACACATGCATGCTCACAAAAAAAGATACGATCGCAATTGATGTACGCGTATCACGTTGATTTGTTGACTTGCGGCGGCGGGTCGCGCATGCGCGAGCATTAAGTGTGACGCGCCTGCGCAATGCCGGAGTGCGAGTCACGACAAGTCAACAAACCTATAACATTGGCCGTGACTGCCTGCCATCGAACCTAACCTCTACCTACGCCTAGTGTGCGTTCATTCGTGCCTACTGCGCACACGCAATTCGCGCGTTTCTAATGCGGCGCAAACAAATTAACCACCAAGAAGTTGGGCTATTATTGCATTGTTGTTTTCGGTCATGCTCTACGGAATTTCGGACCACTAAAAACCCACTGCGAAAATCAGGGAGTAGCAACTGAACGCTTTAATAGACCACGTAATTAATTAAATTAAAAGTGTGCTGATTGTGAGTACAAAAAATACTATTCAGCGCTTCGCACACGAAATACTGTGCAAATATTGCGGAAAATATTATTGAGAGGTACTGCGCAGTTGAGGTTTTTTTTTGTATTGTTGTCGATGCTGTGAAAAAATAATATCATAGGCGGATGGGTACGCGTGAAAAAATCAGCGACGCGCAAAAATATGCTAAACATCTTCACTCGAGAGAAACCAACAGCGTGCTTGTTCAGTTCAAGGTTATTTCATAGTACGTGCTTGAGTATACACTATTTTCATTCATTCTTAATTAACATAAAAAAAGACTATACTTAGGCGAAGGAAAGAGAATGAAAAAAGAACATATAAGTCAATGTCAGAGCTTACTATATTGTCGATAAATAAATGTGAATTATTGCTTAATTTAGTTTTAAAATTAGATAATTTCCTGGGTGTTAAATGGTAATGAAATTAATATTATGCAACCTATTTTGGAATGTGGATGTTTTGTCTTAACTGGTAAATGCGAGCCGAAAACGTTATGATTTTTGGCAATGAATATCTCAGAAACTGACGAACCTATTTTGATTGTTCCTTCTTTTAAATGTGTGTTTTGTTTCAACATGAGACATAGCCAATTTTATACGAATACTTTTTAAATTAATACCGAACAGATGCTGAACATCACAGATATGAGAACATTTCGGACAATAACTGGAAATTGCAAAAGAATGATGCCTATCACCAGCACTCAATCCTCAGATTTTTGTTTTTTATATAATTCTGGCCATTTGCATTATCCTTCCACCAATCTAACCCTGCACTTTGTTCTCCGCTAATTGTAAGAGTACTTAAAATATATTTAATGTGGATGCGCTCATGTATCTTAACAAAATTATTGCCTCGTGAGTTGTAAGTTCACGGAGCCTTATTTAAAAGGCTTTACTAAGGTCCCCAGCAGAGTAAAAACTAACGCACAAAGAATACGGCACGGGCGCGTAGGAATGATGGTGAAGGAGAATAGAACTTACTCAACTTGATGCTGGTTAGAAACTTTAGAGACTTTATTTAATGTATATTGAGCATAGGAAACAGAATGGGCTTCAGCTTCGCCGTCAGGAAGTAGTTGACTATACGCAGCCGCGGCTATGCAAAGGGCGCTACCAAC